>CAUYON010171953.1:0-66250 GCA_963573935.1 Arctocebus calabarensis
GCAGCCCCCCACCATACCATGCTACCCTGCACTGCAGCCCCCCACCATGCCCCACTACCATGCACTGTGCAGCCCCCCACCACACACCGTTACCCTGCGCATTGCAGCCCCCCACCACACCACAATACCCTGCACTGCAGCCCCCCACCATGCCACACTACCCTGCGCTGTGCAGCCCCCCACCATGCCACACTACCCTGCGCTGTGCAGCCCCCCACCATGCCACACTACCCTGTGCTGTGCTACACCGAGCTACGGTATACGACACCACACTGTACTAACCCCACGCTATGTGACCGTAAGCTTACTGTGCCCTGCGTTGCACGCCCACACTGTGCCACTGCACCCCAGCAGGAGGCTAACTACCCTACACAATGCCGTCCCGCACTAAGCTCCTCTCTCAACGTCCAGCAAAGAGGAAGATTCAGTCTCGGCCTGGGTGGGCGTGGTCTGAGGCAGCCTTCGCTCCTCCATAGGCCTGGTCTACAGGCCGGGGTCACAGTGAGCAGACGAGCAGGCGAAGACGCCTGGAGAAACAGGAGGGCTCCACAGCAGAACCAGCTGGCAAGAGCTGAGGACGTGGGAATGCACAGAGCGTTCGGGGTAACCCTCTAGTAGAAATGACTACCTAACTGACCCCCTTCTCTCATTTCCTCTTGCTCTTCAAAAATATTTGAGCACATCTAGAAAGGTATGAGTCCTATTTTTATAACTCTCAGACAGCCATGGCAATCCCGGTCTGACTCCCTGCCGTGGGATCAGCTGTCCTGACAGACCCTCCAGCCCCCAGGTGTGCATGGGGTGTGGCAGTTCCCTGGGCTGCCCCGACAAAGGGCCACACACTGGGTGGCTGCAAACCACAGGCTCCTGTTCTCTCCCAGTTCTGTGGTGGTAGGGCCCTATCGCCTGGTCAGACTCACCTCTCCAGGGGGCAGTGGTGCCTTGGTCCTTGGCGTCCTGGGCTTGCAGCTATGGTCATGTGTCCTTCTGGGTCCACGTTGTGTCTCCAATCACCTCACCATGACCTGCTACATCTGCAAAGACCCTGTCCCCAAATAAGGTCACAGTTGGGCACAGTCACAGGTACTGGAGTTAGGACATCAGCATAGTTGCGAAGGACACGGTTCAGCTCACAATACTGAGTCATTATTCCTGCAGCACCATCTTCCTGCACCCAGCAATACCAGGGCCACAATGTGATGTGTCCTCTGCAGCCCTTGGAGGTGGGGCAGACGCCCTTGGACTTCCCTGGGCAGGAAGGAAGTGGAGGCGGCAGCAGCGTGTCCACTGTGGCGGGTCTGCACCCCCTCGGCTGTCCCTCACCTCCACCTACCACAGGGGCCGTGTGGAGAAGGAGCCAGAGGGCTGAAGCCCCGGGTGAAGTGTGAGGAACTGGGTGGGGCTGACGGGAGAGCTGAGACCAGGCTGAGAGCAGGGCTGAGGCCACGTCCCGGAGCCCAGTGTTATCCCAGTGCCATCTCAGTACCATCTCAGTACTGGCCTAGGGTTCCAGCAGGTTAGATGTCTGCAGGGATTTGAGGGTTTTCTGTGCACAGCCGTCCCACCAACAGCTTCTAGGGGACAGCAGTGGGAGAATGGGAAGTAGGGTGTCTTGCAACGCCGGTAGCGACGTGGGGACCAGCACCCTTCCTGCACAGGGCATGCGCAGTGATGACCTGAGTTTCCAGCAAGTGCCATCAGCTGCAGCAGCCCATGGCAGTGGGGGGAGGGGTGGTAAAGGAAGAGGGGTGGCCCTGCCTTTCTGGTGCTCCGTTCTGTGTGCACACAGCTAGAAAGGGCTGGTCACACCACGTCCCTAAGTCTGAAAGCTACAGGAAGCCTGGGGTCCGGTGACTCACTTCTAAGTAGCAGACGCACTTGGGGCCGGTCACAGGTTGATTGGAGGATGAGGTGGACAGGCAACACGTTCCAAGCCAACTGCTTGTGGGGTGAGGACCTGCTATGTCAGAGGCTGAGGTTGGGGACATTCACCCTGGATTCAGACAGACCAAAGAAACCCGAGGAGCCCACGGCAGCTGTGCCATGCCGTTCTTTAACTCGGGGAGGCCAGCAGACAGAGGCCAGGCACAGGGACACTCACCTTCTTCCAGACAGTGGGGCCAGAGGAAGTCTGCACAGGGCCTTATGCCACAACAGCGGCCCCAAATCGAGCACTGATGACGAAGCCTTAAGGGAACAGGGACCTGTGGCTTAATCACGGTCACGCAGAACAGTCTGGCTCCTCATGGCCTTCAGGATAGATAGTTTAATTGATTGATCTTCCCACAAGACCCCCTCAACAGCAAGACGACTTCAGGCTAAAAACCAAGTAAAAGTGGCCGGGCACGGGGTCGCACCTCTAATCCTACCACTCTGGGAGACTGAGGCAGGAGGATCACTTGAGCCCAGGAGTTTAAGGTCGCTGTGAGCTAGGCCAACAGCACAGCACTCTAGCCTGGGCACAGAGTGAGACTCGGCCTCAAAAAACAAAACAAAACAAAACACCGAGTAAAACTAAAAGACAGTGGGCATCACTGCATTTGGGGCATAGGGCAGGATGTGCAGACAGTGGTCCCCAAGGAAACATGGACCCAAACCAATGCCAGGCCCCCGCCAGCCTGAGCTCCTGGTGAATATAAAGTTGCAGAAGGTTTGGACCCAGGCTCTCCTGGGCATGCTGGGAGCTGCTGGGGCAGAGCAGGGCTGCTGACAAGACGGATAGTCCTGCTGAGCTTCACCAGCACCCCAGCCCGTGAATTCTGCGCACCCTCCCCTGCCGACGCTGCAGAATGGTTCCTGCACAAGGGGACGTGTGCTGGGAAAACAAGTCACACACAGGGCCTTGCTGGGCTCTGCTGTCCTGACGCCCAGGAGCAGGTCCCGCTGGCCACATTCTCACTGCGGTCGGGACTCGGTCTCCGGGTCTGCACCGTGGGAGGAGTGCTGTCACACTCACTGGCCGTGTGATGTGGGGGCGTCAGAAATGCCGCACGGGTGTTCAGCAGAGCATCCACGGCCTGAGAGAGCCAGAAGGCACTGCAGGCACCTGGCCCCTGGCGGCCTCCACTCGGGCCTGCAGCACCCCTCCTGCAGCCCATGCCCAGCCAGCCGCACGTCTCCCCCAAGGCTTTATTCCTGGAGACAGCCTTCGGGCCCAGCTCTCATCACTTCTCTCATGGTGGCCGCCCCAGCCCCTTGAACTCCCAGCTCTCGAGTCACCTGGTGAGGATGTGCCCTGGGTTGGTTTCCACCCACCGTGAGCCCTCAGGTGGCCTTCTGGCTGGACGCTAACTATTAGCAGTAGTTGGGTCTCTCCAGAGAGCAGGGCAGATTGGGAGATGTGGAGATCGATGCAGTCAGGCTCCTCCTTCCTGGGGAGAATGGCTCAACATGGAGTTTAAGGGTCCAAGTGTCCGTGCCACCAGGGACCCTTGTGAAATGGGCCAATTCCCATTCACACAAGACCTGGCATCTGTGTGGGACTTCAGGAAATCTGCATTTTAAGAACAATCCCCCCATGAAATTATTGGACAAACCAGAAATCTAGGAGCTTCGCACTAGCAGAGGAAATTGGCTATAAATGTCTATGTGAGAAGAAATGATCTAAACCACATTTTCCCCCGTTGCACTCCCAGCTACCTGCTCATCTCCAAGAAGGTCCTGCAGCCTTGAGGGCCCCAGTCCTCACCTGAGCAGGAGGTGATGGACAATGGATGATGACCCTTGCAGGGGAGGCAACCAGCCCTTGAGAGCCGTGGGCACCCACCGACCTGCAGAAGCCAGGATGCCTGGGAGGCAGGCAGAGGCAGTCTTTGTTACGCAGCTGGGCCTGCAGGGTGGGGCAGGTGCGTGCCAGGGCCGTGGAGCCACCCTGGAAGCAAATATTTATTCCAGTCACAAGGAACAGATAAGATTCAGGTGGCTCTCAGATAAGTGGAAGCTGACCTCCTCCTGCTGCCCTTGGCCCCACCTGGGTTCGCTGACCCTTCCCAGGCTGCCTTGACAGCCTAGTGCAGGGGGAGTCGACCCCACCCCACCCCAGGCAGAGCAGTTACACCTGCCAGCGCCTGCTTCTGTGAGCAGCTTGGCTGGGGAGACAGGGCAGGTGGCACAGCTGAGGTCTCCCCTGCCCACGCACTGGCCAGATGCCCCTACGGACAATGGGCCCCACTCATCCAAAGCAGGACCTTCCTTGGTGGCACCATCTCCCAGCCTCCCTGACCTTCCTGCCCTCCCCTCCCCTGCCTCCCCCAAGCCTGCTCCAGCCTCTCCTCTGAGTGTTGTGAGCACTGGATACCACCGCAGCTTCCCCTAAATTTATTTTCAACCCAAACCTCTCTTGCTGGCCCCTGCCCTGAGCAGTGGGAACTGACCTGTTGGATGTGTGCAGCCGTCACCTCTGGAGCATGGCACTCCCCAACCCCCAGGCTGCATCACCCGGTCTCCAGCTCAGGTCTCCCTACCCTCCATTCACTACCCTCACTCCTGTCAGGGAGCAAGACACTCTCCCTCTCGAGTCTTCACACCCAGATGGGGCCTGGCTGTCCCATGTCACCCCTGCAGCAGGCGCCTTCTCTGCACGGCATGGATCCAGGCCCCAGCATCACACCGCCTGTTCCCGACTGGCCCCCCAACCATCACACAGTTACATTGAACACATGAGCCCACACCGCTTGAGAGCCAAGGAGTGGGGTCCCCAGCAGTGGGACAGTGGGCAGGACATGTAGTCCCCACACCAGGGAAGCGTTAGATGGACGCTGGGACCCAAACGTGGGGCTGAGCAGCCTGGTGACCAGAGAACCCAGCTCCCAGTCCCTCCCTGTCCTGGCGCCGCTGGCCAGGCCCCTCGCCCTCCAGATGGCCTCTCCTCCTCTCACAGAGCAGTGGGCCGAGCTGAGACCCTGGTGCCATGAGTCACTGCCGGTTCCAGTGGTTCCTCCGCAGGGCTCACAGGGAAACTGAAGAAAGCACAATCACAGCACAGGGCATGGAGTTCACGGGGACCGTGGGTGAGAAGGAGGACGACCTCCAGCCCGCGGCTCGGCAGCGCTTTCCCGCTGCTCGGGGACAGATGTCCACTAGTGCAGTGCCTGCGGCTGGATTAAGACATTATTTTTATGATGTTGCAGGATGCAGGGCTACCCCTGCACAAAAACAAATAAAATCTGAGCAATACCCAGATTCCACATCAAGTCGAGTCCTGCACACGGGACGATCGGGGCTCCCTGGCGGGCGTGGCTGGGAGTCTCCACCAGCACCTCCCAGCCCATGAGTCATGTCAGTACAATTCAGGGACAGAGTCACAGCACCTGTCAGAACCCTCCTTCCCATGCTGACTTCCCAGCTCCACGCTGTGAGGGCAGTGGCTTTCCCATCAGCTGTAAGAATACAGACAAACCCCAGTTATTTGGATAACCCAAATGGGAAACCTGAAATAACCAGAATGTTCTACATTGAATTCATAGAACCAAGAGACAACTCATTAGAGAACAAGCTGGCGTTTCAGATTTATCTGAAAACAAAACAAGCAAAACCACCTGCAAATGCTGTCCCCCAGGCCCAGACTGGCTCACGTCTGACCCCTGGCAGAGCAATCAACAATGAAGTCATTCTTTCAGCGTCTCCCTGAGGCCTGGCCGATTCCCCGGCATTCTCAGTGATCTGTCTTGTTCCTCATTTTCTCCCAAGGGGTCACCAATGAATACCCTCTACTTTGCCCTAGTTGGCCAGCACCCTTGTCGTCCTGGTGCCTGTCTGGGGGACGTTTCCTAGAACTCACTCGCCCTGGGGACCCTGGATGTGCCTGGTCACAGGTTTTAAAAGGCACCACAGCATTCACTTGTTACCATCCTATAAACGCGTGGGCCTGGCGTGCAGGGGCTCTGCCGTCCACTGCATCCTCTCTGAGATCAGAAAGATGGAGACACCCAAATTCCTGTGTCTGGGGCTTTCTTGTGAGTATTCAGTGAGTGCTCCTGTAAAGAAATTAGCACAGGGCAGCGCCTGTGGCTCAAAGGAGTAGGGCACCAGCCCCATATGCCAGAGGTGGCGGGTTCAAACCCTGCCCCGGCCAAAAACTGCAAAAAAAGAAAAAGAAAGAAATTAGCACAGAGCTTCCCATGGCAAGGACTTCAAGGATTCTGTTATGGTCATCAGGGATGTACTGATCCAAGTGACAACCAGGAGAATTGGAGTTCATTCTGACCCTCCCCAGGTCAAACTGCTGCAGAATTCCAAAGAAACGAAATTTGAATCAATAGGTAAAGACAGAGTCTTGGAATTGTTGCCTGGTGCTTTCAGAGCTCATGTTTGTAGTGAAACACACGAAAGTTAAGGGGGAATCGGGAGCGAAGATGCCCTGGACACTTAAATAAGGCAGCGTCTCTGTCCAAGGAAACAGCTTGCTGCCCTTGGTGCTTGGAGACCATACCTTCTCTCTTCTCTCCCAACGTCCTCCCTGCTCTCCTGTGGGCATGTGACGGAGAGAGGGCTATACCCAGGGCTACCCCAAGCTGCTCATGTTAGTGGTGTTCTGGGGGAGACCCAGAGAAAGAAGCTTACAGAATTGCTCCCTATCTGCTTATGGAACCAGCCAGATAAAAATATCTTTCTAACTATTCACTATCAAACCCAGCAGAGATCAAATGTTCACCGTAACACATCTCCCACGTTTGGGGCCCTTCACGTTAAGTCCACTGGGGCAGAACTCGGTTCCATCACTAAATGCTGCAACTACATATATTTTCTGAAGATCAGTCTTCTATAAGCTTCAAAATTAACATCTAAGAGTCACTTCACATCAAAAGTTGTTTCTTCTTAGACTTGAAGGAAAAAAATCAATAGATGCAATATGAAAATATAAAATGTGTTGGTTTCGCATTAGTATTGCCTACATTAGAAACAACTGCACCTGCATAAGAGAAAAACAGTATATTTCAAGGGGCAAGGAGGAAGGAAAAGAGAAAGGGGAGGAGGGGGATTGGGGTGCTCTCACCTAACGGGCACAGTGTGGGGGTACAGGGCACGCCCCTGGGTGAAGGGCCCAACCGTAACTTGAACTTTACCTCACAAACACAAACAATGTAACCTAGTCACTTTGAACCCTCGTATTATTCTGAAATTGTTTTAAATGATAAAATGTCTTTTAGAGAAATATAATAAAGTTTTTTAAAACCTCCTTAAAATATATATATATATAATATGTGTCCATCAAAATACAACATTTTGAAAAAGTAAACAGGAATCTCGAGAAAATGCTCCCAGCACATGTAATAAAGAAAGGCAAGAGCACTAGACCAAAAAGCTCATGGAAATAATCACTAAGACGAAGACGGAAAAATAGAGAAATGAACTACATTGACAGAAAAGGAAATAAAAATCGCTAAGAACATTAACTCCATTAGCATAAAAGAAGTACAGTTAAACCCTATCCAGTCAAGAGGCGTGTTAGAAGTACGGGTGCAGCACGGCAGACAGGTATGTTTGCTGGTGGGATCGTTCATTTACCCTTCCTGCAAAATAATGTGATCCTATTCATCATAGACTTTTACAAACATTCCTATACTTGGGCACACTCAGCTACTTCGAGGCATCCACCACAAGGAAGCAATGAAAAGTTGCTCATAAAAATGCAATGTTCTGTTGACAAAGAGGCATCAAAACTTTGTAATAGCAAAAGTCTGAAACCAAACTAAAACTCCAAACCACAAAATATTACTCAACCATTTTTAAATCCTCTTTATACAGAATCTTTAAGACTACAGGACATTCATGTGATGACACCAGAAGTAGAAAAGGAAGGCTAGCTGTTAAGTTCAACCATTTATACACCAGCACAAGGAAAGGGCTGGGAGGGTGCCTTAGGTTATCAGAGTATTAATTATATGAAGTTGGTTTTATTGCTTTGTCTCACTTTTTAAACATGATTATATTCTCAAAGTAGTCAATAATTACTGTATCTGATTTTTACGATAATGAAAGGGTTTTTAAAGCTACAATGTTACACATTACCTCTAAATGTGCCAAAGTGCTATTATTCGGTAGTGTCCAAGCAGCCGTGGGAATGACTGCTCCTTCCCCACATGCATACAGGGAAAATCCAACATTAGCAGGCATCCCAGAGAGGCGGGTGGTCCCAGGTGCTGGGGACGCAGGAGACCCCCCTCCCCTGTCACTGCCCACCCAGTCTGGCATCCGTGCGCCCCGTAGGTAGCTGGTGTGCTTGTCTGTCTGCTCCTGTCCCTCTGCAAGACAGGGAGAGTGCCTCGCCTGTCTGTGGCTCCAGTCCCTAGTGGGGCTCCAGAGTGTAGCAAACACTCAGAGAATAAGTGGATGCGCGGCCTGCGGTAGGCATGAGCTGACTCCTGGTTGAATGTCTGAGCAGACTATCAGGACCATAACCAGGGCAGCTAAAGGGGGCTGATGGGCAATCGCGATCTCCGGCTGAGCTATTGCTGAGTAAGGAGTTTATAACACATACCCCGGGGCACGGTGGCCTCCGGCAGCAAGCCCCTTGTCCCTCCCTCACAGTTCTGGTTACCTCCCATCTCTACCCCACACACCGGCTCCCAGGGTCAGCAGGCTGCCCTTGGGCCTCACGGGGCACACCCATGCCAGCAAGAAGCTGAAACCCTCTACATGCTCAGGTACCAGTTTCACTGGGAGGACAGAGGCGGGATGAGGAGGACGTCCCTCAGGGCTACACAGCAGGGCCCTGCCGACTGCAAAGCCGGTCCACAGAGGGCTGGTACAGAAGGAGCAAACGGTGACCACAGCAGTCAGCAGCAGGACAGTCACCTCCTCTCTCTCCAGAGAACCACGGCTCCAGCAGTCTTTTGGGGTTCAGGGAGCCCACGGCTCTCTGAAATGAAGAATTCTATACAAAATTAGAAATGTAGGCACATAGGCAGATGATAATATTTTAAATCAAGTCTATTCTAGAAAAAGCAAGACCATGATTATCAAATTCCAATCCCACATAAAATTTAGAAAACAGAAATGAAAATGGGAGCTCTCATTCCCTAGCTGATTAGACCAAGGAAAGATACTGACACACAGTGGGGAAGTTTATTCCTGTTAGAGGATAGCAAATGTCACTGAAATCTTAGCTCCCCTTTGCAGATATAAGGTTTTAAAAAGACACCACAACATTCTCCTGTTGTCATCCTATAAAAACTCACTTTCCCAGCAAGGTCAAGTGTGCCTCCCTGGCGTGGGCACGGCAGCTCATGGTCTGGGGGCTAATGGGCAGCTAAGGGAAAGGCCACGTTTCCGAGGCAGCGTCTTCATTCGGAGCTTGTGCCGGGTCTGATCTTTCTCCCTCCTAAGAAGGAGCAGCACTGCTCTTGTGTGTGCAATTAAAAAATGGCCCCACGGGCCTCATTCCCAAACTCAGCTCCGCCCAACATCTCCTAACTCCTCGCTCCATGCCTCATACAAACCCTGCCTCTTCCCCACCTCGCACTGACCCTCCAAACCCTCTGTTTAAAAAGCCAGTGCTGATGCCGAGTAACCCATGGCCTTGGAAAGGGAAATTCTCAGGCGGCACAGTGCTGAGACTTAAGGACCAGCTGTGAGCTCCTCAAAGGCCTCTGTCTGAGTGAATTCCCAGGTATGTCCTAGACAAGGTCTTTAGGGTGCTGTGAAAGCTGGATCATAAAAAAGGCCATATTTTCTCACTTTGATGATTCCTGAATCCGCCTTTGAATTCTTGGGAATCAGCTTTGCAGATGACCTGAGGAGCATGGTGCAAATACCTTTAATAACGATTAATAGGTAACGTCTTGCAAATAAAAAAAAGTAACCACCAGCTCTTAGAAAGAAGTGCATCACTAAGGTCACAGGCACCTGCTGTGATCTTACTCACCGTACTTGAACTAGCTGGTTCTATGGAAGAGACAAGAAAGCAAAATAACACACTGCACTTGCCCTCGGGGGTTTGCCTATAATTAGAATGCATAGAATGTTAGGAAAAACCTAGACCTTGGATAATCAAGGGTTTGACCCACAGAGGTCTACACAGCCAACTTCAGCTAGTGCGCCTAACACTTGGAGACACTCCGACTGTCCTCTCTCTAACACCAAGACGTGCCTTGAAGGTGAATAAAACATTCCTGGCTACCTCAGAGCTTCGCAGGAAACTGCTTCATAATCTGAACTAAGCTTTTCATGAAGATGAAAGTTGCTAATGATGGCGGAAGCGCATCTGCATCAGAACCACGACATTGGAACAGCATTTGCAACCAGCCTTCATGTAACCTTCCTGGGTGGCCACCTGTGGAAAATGCAGGGGATTCCGGGAAAGGCTTTCCTAGAGTCCCGGCTTTGGTGAGGTGTGGCAAATCGCGTGATCTTAGACAAGCACTTAACCTCTTGCACTGCTGTGTCTGCCTCTGAAGATGGGGTAATAATAGCAATCAACCTCCCAGGGTTGTAAGATTAGGCAGAACAGAATGTCAAAAAAGGCCCATGAGACTCTGCGGACATTCTCAGAATGGCCACGGCCAGTGGCTCTGTCTCAACACCTGCTACCGCAGCACGGGGCGCATCAGTCACCACCCAGCTGACTCACCCAGAGGGAGAGAGCACGGCAAAAACCCTCTGACGCACCTTTTGGACAAGGCAGAATAAAGCTGCCGACACTGGTGTTCAAACCAGAGCACAGCCCTCCCTCGCGCTCTAAAGGCTGAGCTGAGGAGGCCAGTCACAGCAGCCAGCGGTTCCCCTGGAGGACCTTTCCAGACAATCCTCTGATGGCTCCTTACCTACATTTCTGCAGAAGCAGCCCTACATCTGGGGGAAGTGTCAGCACCACCCAGATCTCGTGTTTCTGGACACCAGGGGTGAAAAGCACCCCACCAGCCGGCTGGGCTCCGCTGTCCCCCTGAGCTGCACCAGCCAGCTTGCACCTCCTTACTACCATCTCCCCAGGCTCCCTCCACTGGGACAAGTTGCAAAGCTGGGCATCCAGAGAGGGAGAAAGTTCACCTATTTTAATTCAGGAGGAAGAGCAAAACCAAGTGATGGGCAAGACTGTGTTGTCCAACACCTGCCTAATTTGGCCCTCGCATTCTACATGACACCATGTGCGCTTATGAAGCACCTGCTGTGTGCTGGGGTCTGTGCAAGGTCCAGACATCATAATGAGCCCTGAAACACAGCCCCTGCCCACCCCCGGCACAAAACAAGATCTGCACAGCAGAAAACAGGTGGGGTCCACGACCCCGAAATGCACCAGCAGATATCCTGACAGAACTAAGACTCGCTGCCCACTGGCTTCCACGCTCCACAGGGAAAGGGCATTTTTCTTTCTTTTTAATGACATGTCTCAGAGTTTGGAGGAGTGTTTGTCTTAGGGTATGTCTTGAATGAATAAATGGATTTTCTTTTGCCCATTATCAGAATAATCTAGGGAATATTTTTGCCTCTGGGTTCATGACAGTGAAAGAGAAGTATCTAAAACACTTCTGTGCATAAAAAAAAGAAGGGAGGGAAAACAGCTCCAAAGTACCAATACATCTTGAACGTGTGAGAGTTATTCCCTCCGTTTTAAGTTAGCACAAGTAACCCACGGCACGCTCGTTCCGAGATCATCGGAGGGAGAACTTTCTATCGCCCTTTTCCACTTATTCTCTCCGGAAGAGCATGTACCTGACATCAGACTTAACCATTTAGGTGTTTTAACTCTATGCATTAACTCACAAAAGAAATGGCCCCAGCTCCCCACACATCATCATTTAATAAATGCACAGGTCCTTTCCAGCGGCCTGACATGTAGTGGCGTTTATGAGCATGGCAGAGTCATGAACACTTAACCGAAGCAATTAAGCAGGGCCTCATTTTTACAGTTAGAAGAGATTGACCGGTGATAATTTATTTTTTTCCAATGCTGCTGACCAAAAAGGGGCAATATTCATACTCACAGGTAATACAGAGTGTGGGTGTCCAAACCCCTCGCTTCCCGTCACTGCTCACCAGTGCCTTCCATTTCTCCTGGGGAGAGGAAGGATGACATGTTCTTTTAACATGGATTTGGGTGCGTGTGCTTCTGCAGAATCTCAGAACTCTTCTAGAAATCAGAGATGGGCTGTGGGGCTGGTCTCAGCCCAGCCTCTCATTTATGGCTGAGAGCACTTAGACCCTGGAAGTGGGGTCTCTGTCTGTCTGGCCCAAATGAGGAAATCAGCCCAGTCTGAAGGCTGGAAGTTAGGGCTGCAGATACAGATGTGGGTGTCATTAGCGTATATGTGATAATTAGAGCCTTGGCTGGACCAGGCCGACCAGCACACGAGGAGAGGACACTTGGAACCGGACTGTCTTCTCCCATCCACTGCAGGGGCCACGTCATCCGTCCCTTCCTGAGATTCATTGTATTTCATTGATCTCATGTCTATCCAAGTGGCAAAACCCATATTGTTTTCTTTTATTATAACTCTATCTATCCTAAGTCTTGATTTCTGCAAGGCTTACCTATGATGTTTATAGGCAGATAAGAAAAATCTAATTAAAAGAGAAAATTTGATAATGAAGGAGGAATGATGTCCATGATCAGGGGAGAGGGGAGAGATCTGGTGCCTTTGCCACCCACGGGTGGACTCTGGACAGGGCAGGTGTGACTCCCCATAAGAGAGAAGAATATGAGGGGATGTGTTTCTGTTATATCTCATTTGCTTATTGAGATAAAAATTACAACAAATTTAGAAATTAATTCAAAAGAAATTGACATAATATGTACATTGTGCCTGGTCATCCATGAACTTGCTGGGACAGCCAATGCCTGTTCCTGGACTCACTGGGAAGATAAGTTCAGAAAGTAGGATGCTGCCCCTAGTCTTGGTTGCTGAGGGAGTTTTATCGCAAGTTCATGATGACTTGTAACACGTGTTTCTCTGCACAGTGCTCGGTGGTGAGCTGACCTTACACCCCAGAAGAGAGATGGGGGCTCCCCCTCTCCCCGCTGTGACCTGCAGCAAGTCACCTGCCTTCTCCTGCCTTTGGTCTCCTGGTATCTGGTTTCTGTTGCTCCAGTGGGCATCACAGGACACTGTTGTGGACCTATGTGCCGTGTTTCTCAAAGTGGGAGCTGTTGGCTGCATACTGGGCAAACCCCAGAGATGGTGACAGCCACAGAAAACTGGAGTGACTGCTGGGGCAGAGGGACTCAGTCGGGGACGAGCTTCCCAGAGCTTGAGCTGCATCAATGGTGGCAGCCTGCATGGCACGGGGCTGCCATGGAGTCTGTGGCCTCAGTGGACCTCAGCTGTCCACCTGAGGCCACCTCCAGCCCGCCGACAAGCTAACTGCTAACTGCAATGTGAAGTGCAGAACCTGCTGTCCTGTGCTCCCTAATGTGAAAGGGACGAGGAAGGACCAGGCCAGATGCCACTCACACCTGCCCCCCAAGCCTGAGTGTTCTTTCTGTCTTCTCACACTCATGGGCGGGGAACTTGTGAGACGTGGAGATGACCAAGCACAGCTCACAGCATCTTATCACAGGAGGAACCATTATGGCATCTGGAAAAAGGAAACTGTCTGTTCTTGGCTTGTTGCCTTTTTTAATAAGCTGAAAATTTTAAGTGTAGTAATTCCAAGGCCTTGGACAGATTCCATCACGGGCCAATCACAAAATCAAATACAGAGGATTCTGAAGCCTCGTCTCCAATAAATTGTTCCAAAGGAACAAAGCAAGCGATTGCTTAATCCACTTAATCTTGAAATCCACATAAAGAAAAATCTCCTTCCTGGAGACCTTGGCATCCTTTTTCTCCCCTCTCCTGACAAGTCATCCTGCCATGTTGTTGAGAAAGTTCAAGAAGGCTTTTTACTTCAGGGGAACCAGGAGGAGCCCAGCTGCTGATGCCTGAAATGCTTGTGGAGGTGCAAAGCCTTCTACCATCACCCAGAGGAGACCAAGCTAAAATGCACACTCCAAAACACACACACACCCATGCACACACTCACAGACACATGCTCACAGGCACACATACTTGCAAGCACACAGAGTCACTCACAGGCACACACACACATGCAGACACACACAGGCGCACACTCACAGGCACACACAGGCCCACACTCACACACATACACTCACAGACACATACTTACAGGCACACACTCATAGGCACATACACTCGCAGGCAGGTACACGCTTACATGCACACACTCACAGGCAACACTCACACACAGGTACACACTCACAGGCACACACTCGCACGCACAGACTCATAGGCACACACAGGCATGCACACAGGTACACACTCACAGGCACACGCAGACACATTCTCACAGGCACACACACAGGTACACTCTCACAGGCACACATACAGGCACACACAGGTATACACTCACAGGCACACACAGGCATAGGCACATAGGCACACACTCACAGGCATAGGCACACACTCATAGGTATACACTCACAGACACATATCCACAGGCACACATAGGTGCACGTTCACAGGCACACACTCACAGGAACACAGGCACAGGCACACATAGACACACATAGGTACACGGGAACACAGGTACGCACCTGTACATATACATGGCACACACACATTCTATGGCTGAGCCCTCAGACTTCCTAGGAATCAGGTTCAGAGTACAAAGGATATACTCAAGTCAGGAGTAGGGCAGACGGCACAGAAAGGGGGTCCAGAGGCACAACACACAAACCCAAACGCCTTCAAAGACTCATGGAAATGCCTGCCCTGCTTATGAAAGACACAGCCATGACATTCAGCATTTGCAAAGCCTCTGGCACAGATGGACCAAGCTGTGTTTTCTTTCCAGAGGACATTTTATCATAGCAGGAATGAAGAAACGGCTCCAACACAAAAAGTGTCTGATGACATCACTCTGCCTTCCTCTCTGAGACGAGGCCAGCTGCCCACACAGAGCACAGAGCATCAGGTGACTTCCCAGCTCTGCGGCTCCGCAAAGATGTGATAAGTGCAAGGACAGCAGTCACAGCCGTCACGCCCTCCTCCAGCCCCATGCGCCCTGGGGAGAAGCGGGAGCTGGCACAGGACCTGTGGCTGTCCTCCAAGGCTGACAGACGGGCCAGACATCCAAGGAACGTTTCAGGCTGCAATGTGCCCAGCCAGCTTCTCCCAGGGATCAGCGCCTTTCGTGGGTCTGAAAATAGGAGAGGCGAGGCTGAGCGAGCCAGCGAGAAGGAGCAGGAGCAGAGAGCCCCGAGGGAGCCGCCCTGCTCTCGCCACCAGCCGTGTCCGGGATCCGCTCCGTGACTCGGCCTTTCTGCCTCTTTTCCTCATCTGCGTGGGGCTCTTTCCTCGTGGCTCTCATGGGGCCATAAATATCATCTTCATTGCAGGGTTTATATGATGTTTAGGTAAAATAATTCACATAAAAATGTGTTAACATGGTAACTTGCATGTAGGAGGCACTCCACATGTGCTGGCTACTGTTATGATTTTATATTTTAATAATATTCAGAACAGCTTTATATTCTGCCCCTCTGTTCCAGCCTTTTCTAGTTCTAGAAATGGGTGAATAGTATTCAGGGATGCCCAGCCCTTTTTTTCTGTATGGCAAATTGGAAAAGTAAGAGTTGCTGTAGGCCACACATTAAATACACAAAAACTAAGAGGTGATGAGCAAAACAGGTCTGTGCACAGTTTTGAAGATATTTAATGCCACAGATAAGCGAAATAGTCCTCAAAGGATCAGCATGAAGCCCAAGGGCCCGGGTTAGACACCCCTGGTGAAAGAATTTCAGAGATAACCACAGTTAAGTTTTAACAGGGGCACAGCAAAGAAATGACAGTGTGAGCTGGGAAAACAGTGGGCTTCGGTCTGGGTGAGAAGTAGGTGAGGGGCTGCAGGAGACAGGTGGTCAGTCCGGGGACCAACGGCACTGGAGCCAGTTGGCCTGAGGAGGCAAGTCTGGGCAAACAGGCTCCTTGTCTGTAAAGAGAAGGCCTGGGAAGAACCTGCTCCCTTGAGCTCTCGTGAGAACCAACGAGCTTGTGTGGGCCTGGAGCTCTGAGAACAGTGCCTGGCCTGGGGTCAGTGTCCAGCCCGGGCGGGTCCGGCTCCACGGGAGACACCTCACTGGGGAAAGCAGGTTACCAGGGCCCAGAGTGCAGGATGGACACTTCTGCTCAGAGACTCAGAACAACTTCGAATTTTTCCTTCAAAATAGATTTTTCCTGTAATGAAGGTGGCCAGATAAAATTCAGGATGCCAAGTAATTCCAGAAAAACAACAAGTTCTTTTTAGTATAAGTGTGTCCCATGCAACATTGGGAACATACTTATGCTACGAAAAATGTTATTGTGTATCTGAAATTTGAATTTAACTGGGAATCCTGCATTTTTTATTTTTATGTGTACAGTCTTACCTGTGATGGAATCTGCTGATGTGGTCAGCACAGAAACGCACCACAAGTAGTCGGCCTGGTGGACACTGGCAGGTAACAGCAAGGACTCTCCACGGAAGTGGCGACCTGATCCTCCAGACCCTTAGCTGAGTGACGCAGACCTACTGTGCTCCATCCTAAACGTAACTGTGTGCAAGGCGTGTGTCTACTTTTAGAGATAGACCCCAAGTGATACCTTTATAACCAGGAACAAGTACAAACTATTTAATTATCCTGCAATAGGCAGCAGGTTCAATACACTGTAGGATGTTCTATGAGGAACGTGGGGCCGTCATTGAAATCCTACCTAGTGGCAGAGAAAGCTGCTCCTGATAATAGTATATTGATAAGGGGAAAAATAGGTTAAAAACCAGAACTTGTGGAATCTGAGTCAGCAGTAGATTAGAAGAAAGTCTGGAAAGATCAAACTAGAGGTGAGCAGGGATTCTCAGCAGGTACGATTAGGCGTGTCCTTTGTTTTCTTCTTTTTTACTCTGATTTTTTTTTAAGTCAGAAAGGCTAAAAAGTCCTCTAAGGTTAGTGTAACGAGGGAGAGAGTCTGTTATCAAGTAAAGCGAGCCCTGGCATTCCCGATGCAGCCAGGAGCCCACACACGGCTCACTTCCCTCACCCTCGCCCTGACACCTGCTGCCTTCTGCGGCCGCTCCTGCTCCTAGGGCTCCCAGCTGTGCTTCTCAGAGGACCTGGCAAGGTGCTTCACAAAAGGTGAAACTATGGGAACATGTAAGTCCTCCAATCATCTTGCAGGAAAAATGTGTGAACTTGAACGTGCCAGCACGAAGCTAGCTGCGTTCACGTGCACCATGTGGTCACAGGTGGCCTGTCCTGCACCAACACATAGGAAGGTTCCAGAAGGCAGAGGCAAGGCCTGGTGTTTCCTGTTCACCCCATGCTCACTCGTGCACTAAGCAACTGGCTGCTGAGCAGTTCCTCCATGCTGACACCCCACGACGTCCTGGAGATCAAAGAAACAGGGAGCAAGACCGAAGGGGGCCTGTCCCACTATGGTTGTCACCAGCTGGAGAGACATGGAGGCAAATCACAAATGTCTCAGTGCTGGCAGAATGGGTAGGCAGAGTGCCTGGCACACCGAGCCCCCAGTCGGCAGCCTCACCTTCATGTCTGCACCCCTCACTTGCTGAGCATTACTGAAGCCACAGACGTCTCTAGACCCCAGGGGAGCAGAAGCTCTTCAACATGGATGGCCGGGTGATGGCTGAGCTGAGAAGGAACATTTGGGCAAAGGTGGTGATTCCTGAGCTAAGGCTTGAATGATGTAAAGAGGTCTATCCAGGAAAAAAAAAAGGAGGGTAATAAAGGGCTCTGACAGCAATCAGAGCATGTGCAAAGGCCCTGGGGCAGGACTTGGGTTTGGCTCACTGTGGCTGAGGGGGGACCAGAAGGAGCAGAGCACAACCAGAGGCAGAAGCCAGGCCCTCCGGAGCTTTGCAGAACAGGGCGAAGAGCTCAGGAAATGCCATCGGAGGGGTTGGCAATGCTCATGTTGGTGACATGAGTCCACTTGCACTTTCATAAGGTCACTCTATGTGTGGTTGAAAAAGATCACAGGGGCAGAGGAGCAGAAAGAAAACCAGAAAGAATAATCAGGAAGCCCTGGAATGACCTGATGAGGAAAAAATGATAATTTGGACTAACGTGGTGGCGGTGAACGGGAGCTGTGTGAGCAGGTGCCCTTAGAGATGGAGAATGAGAGTGGTGGGTGATGGGGACGCAGACGTGGGCAAGCACCCAGCCTCTTCCTACACATGCAGTCCCTGGAACCTTGCAACTCGGGGAGCAGGTGCTATTTTTAACCTCCATGTTACACAAGAAAATTGAGGTTTTTCTATGACAATTAAGAGAAAAGTTTGATGGAGAATGGGGGGATGTGATCAAAGGGGACAGAGTTTCCGTTGAACAGGAGAAGTAAGTTCAGGAGCTGGAACGTGCAGCTTGGTGGCCGTAGTTAATAATAGCGTACCACAGACTTGAAAATTGCTAGGGTAGTTTAAAGTGTTCTCATCACGGGAAGTGATGCGCATGTGAGATGATGGATATGCTCATTAGCTTAATTGGGTCATTCTACAGCACATGCATACGTCACCACACCACGTGGTGCACTGCAAGTACATCCGAGGGCGGCCGGCCTTTTCTTTCTCTGTGCACGTTGGAAGAGGAGCTGTTTTGGGCCGCACAGTAAACACACAAACACCAACGACAGCCGATGAGCAGAAAGGCGCCCCTGCGTGCCCTCAAGACATCGCCACCGCAGGCCAGCAGCAGGCCTCCCACAACCTCCCACGGCGACACTCTTTCCCTTGTCAATGTTAAAAGTAAATAAATAAATCATAAAATAAAATAATAGCAACAGAGAAATACACAAATTTTTAAAAAATGAGAAAATAGTTTACAGTTGCAGGTTGGCCATTGTGCCAGCCCAGGTTGCCCCGACTGTGCTGACGTGACGTGACAGCTTCTTCCGGCGTGTGCTTTCTGTCTGTCGTGGGCTGGTGTGGGGCAGCCAGGCAGCAGGCTGCCCACACAGCCATCACCCCAATATCCCGTGCCCAGCCCAGAGATGGAAGGGCCTCTGGGTCAGCCTAAACTGGGAAGTAAACGCTTTGGCCCCAAAGTGGCACTGGTGGTGTCCGCTTACAGCTCACTGCCTGGAAACACTTTCCCGGGAAAGAGGAGGTGGAAGGTGTAATCCTGCCCTGTGCCGAGAGGGAGAGAAGAGGAATAACAAGCGTGGTGCTCACAGGTGCCCATCTCTGTGGGCGGCATCAGCCCCTCTGGATGTGGGCATGAAAGGCGAGTTTCGGAGGAAGAAACCAACACGGTGCCCAGGGAGGGCGGGCGTGAGGGCAGCACCAGGGCCCTGTCTGGGAGATCCACAGGCAGCGTCAGGACGGACAGCACCACCCAGCACTTCCTCCAAGGCTGAGAAGAGCACACATCCACTTCCTCCAAGGCTGAGAAGAGCACACATCCACTCTGTGGCCAGAGGGCTGGCCGCCTGGACAGACCCGGGGCTGACGTGAAGCCAGCGCCAGGCAGTTCCCTATGAGAGATGCCCCCACCAAACGCATTGAATGACGGGATGCCAGAAGGAATAAGCCGACTGCAGTGACCCAAGCACCTTGTCCATCGTGCAATGCGGCTGTGGTCAGAGCCGCTTGTATCTGTCCATGTGCTTGATCAACAAGCATTTATCACGCACCTGGAGGCTGAGTGCCCCCCTGGTGTCACGCAGGGCAGTCGTGGTCACCTCATCGATGCTGGCATTGCTGAGCGGCTCAGATGCCCCTGACAACATGCCACCTGCGCCACCCGTCCCCAGGAGCAGGAGTCTGCCATGGACCTGGGTTGTTCTGGGGGGTGCTTCTGTCAGAGTGGAGTGGCCTTCTGCTGGTCAGGGCTGCCCACGATCCACCCAGGGCTTGTCTGCAGGGCTGCCAAGGGTCCCCACAGGGCCATCTGGGCCAGAGGTTCCCAAATACCCTCCCTCAGGTCATAAGATTTCACTGAAGGGCTGACAGCAGTAAGTACAGAAGTGGATTTTTTTATGAATCCAAATTCACTCAATTTAAAAGACTATCTTGGTTCTGAAGCTTGCCTTTTGGGGACTCAAATATTTTATCATTTATAAAATGATAGTGCTAATAAATAGTGGATCTTTCCAATGTCCTAGACAGTAAATAGAGAGAGAGGGAAGCCAGCTTCGGGAGTCTCCAAGTTTGTTCACTTGTTTTGAATGTCCCAGGATCTGGCACCCAAGCCCAGGATCACCGGCAGGCTCTAACCGTGTTCAGGGACAAGGAAGGGGAAGCCTACGGGGGCTGAGAGATGCTCAGGCTCACCTGCTCTCACCCATGACGGTGTCACTCCTGCAGCGGGGTGAGCCTCCCCGAAAATCCTCCCTGGATTGGAAACTCTCTGGAGTGCCACTCTCAGCCAGCCAGGGTGTTCTAGTCCCCGACAGGCCAGAGCAGGCGCCTCCCAGAGTGCGGCAGGCCTCCTCACAGTCTGACATGGTTTCTGAGTGGGAGGTTAGGTTATAGGTGGCTGCCCTGTTACCATGAGCAAAAGTAGCTAAACTAATTTTAAAAATCTAAGAAGTCAAATTTCCTTCAATTAATTAGGTAATTTGTTTCTTTAAGAGCCCCCACTACGAACTACCCATTAAATAAACATCTGATGCATTTACTGTTTTCCTGCACCATCAAGCTGAAATGATAAATGAATGATAATTACACATAAATACACTACAATTCCATGGTCCTCATATTCCCAGGGTTGAGCATAATTTGCAAACTCCATTGAGATTAGCTCAGTAATGCAAGACTCTCGCCCATGATAAAGCTGAGAAAAATAAACAAGAATTACTTGGGTAGGAAATACGCCTTTTGGACTACTAATAATTCCCAAATGCCTTGTTTATTTATTCATAAATATTTAACACACATTTAGCATGCACCAGGGTTTATGTTCACAGCTCAGGGCTTTAATTTTCAACCCCCACCTGTCATTGTTTGCTGGGTTTGAAGAGGTGGGGTCTTTGCAGAGGAAAGTAGCTTTGGAGATGCTTGTTTGGGCATCCAGCGGTCCCTCTAATCTCCTATCACATGCACGTTCATCAAACCTGCCTTAAGAGGTGGAAAGAAACTCAGGAATATTACTCAGAATGAGGATTGGAATAATTCTCTAAACCAAGCTGGAATGTTTCATGAAAAGAAAAAAGAATCTTTATTCCACATTATTAGTAAGTTGACAGGACATATTTTCCTTCCAAAAATATTTTACTCTTTCAGAAGAAAAAGCTATATTCTAAATAGTTCAATGTTTGCAAGTATTTTAAATTAATTGACAGGTTAGAACCATTGTCTCCTCGGAGCTGCTGTGGATTTGGACTCAGTCCGACCCGCTCACCAGCAGGTGACTCTGGTAAAAACCACCCAATAATTCCAGATTGTGAGGTCCAATTTGTAAAGCAGGGATCACAGCAAATGCCATACAAGGTGTCACAAGAATAAAGCGGGGACAGGAAGCACAGAAGACCCCCATCACAGTCGCCCAGAATGAGCTCAGCCTGGCTCTGCTGCCCTTGGGCACCAGCCTGTGCCACAATGTCACAGCACTCTCCACGAAAACGAAGGCTCCCAGCACAAGGAACAGAAGTGTCTTTCGGCGCATCTGATGCAAACGGTTTCTTCTCTGCTCACTTGATTAAGATATAAAAAAATTAATTCTCCTTGTAACAACATTTGCAGTTTTCATTTAGAAAAGCACAAAGCCAATGCCTCTCACAGGGGTGTGGGACTCCAGACGTAGCAGCCCTGGTCATCCCGTGACATACAACTTTACTTCTGCTTATTTTTATGTGAACTTGAGAAATGAGCTTTTGACTCCTTAATTAGGAGATGCTCCTTCCAGGTGGAAATGGCAGGCAAGGCTGCTTTCTCGCCCTTGGAGCCCAGTGGGGAGTGGACGCTCGCCGTGCCACTTAATTGCTTCAGGTTGTGGTTTTCTAATACATTAAGTAGGGATATTCGTGGAACTGTTGCAAAGAATTAATGAGATAATATTTGTAAAACGATTGGAGATAATCTGATGAAAAGCACACATAAATACAGAGTGTTACTATTAAGTCTCTAAGGAATAATAAAATGTGTAATGACATGTCTGTGGTAATCTATACTTAATTATGTAATTTTCTAATACCCAGAAGGTATGCACAAACGCAGATGAGTAAATTGCATTGTGTGGCATGCATTTCATGAGGTCATTGATCATTAAAGTTTAATCATGTCCCATTAAAAAGTAACGATTTCTGTTTTTGCTCTTTCCCTATACCTGCTGATACGTGCACTTGGTAAGGTATGAAGTCATATCGATTTTTTAGAGAGAGGTTTCGGGTCAGGCTCAGCCCGCCCTCCCCACCTTCCCCAGCATGCACCTGTTAGGGCATCAGAAATGCCAGGGGCATGTCCCACCTTTCCAGGCTATGACTAAAGTGTTAGAGGACAATGCTACGAGGTGGGGTGCAATTAACTGCTGAGTGGCAGAGCCAAACCTTCCAGAGTGGAGATCCTAAAAGCAGAGGCAGCTTCCTGGGGTTGGAAATGTGATTCCTGCCATCATCAGCACCTCAGGCCACCCTGGCTGGCAGTGAGCACCCAGCACGTGCTTCCAGACAAGCGAGCCGGCGAGTGAAGGGGGGAGGCACAGAAGGACCCAGGTGTTCACGGAGGACAGAGGTTGGGAAAGCACCCTTGCTGGGCCGGGCACCTGGGTGCCCAATGTCTGTTAGGGAGCTGGAGAACTCACCTGGAATCCAGCCCTGCGTGTGACCCTAGCCCCCCAGGGACCTTAGGTGAGTCATGCAAAGCACAAGGACTCGATTTCCTCATTCTGAAAAGGAAGCAAAGACGCTGCTTCTTCTCCTCCAGGATCTGCCGTTCCAGCCATGCAGGTGGGAACCTGCAGCTCCCCACAGCGCGTGGCCGTCACAGGGATCGGGATGCTGTCAGGGGCAAGTACGGGGTTCAAATTGGCTGAGCAGCTTCGGACAACACACCAACTCTCCATCCATGAGATGACACTGTTCAGTGGGGTTAGTGATTCCCTGGGTCCTAGTCCCTGATCCAACCGCCCCAAATCACCTACCACCCCTCTCTCAAGTGCTGATGACCTGGCCCAGCGTAGGGCAGGCAAGGCCAGAGTCAGCTATTGGTGCCCAGTAGAAGGTTCCCAGCGATGAACGCACAGGAGCCCGGGTGGAAGCCAGGGGACCAGGTCCCCCCATCCCTCCCTGTCCTGAAACCGAAACTGATGCGGCTCTGACTGCCCGGGGCCCTCTATATGTGGTCTCTCCACCAGCCCAGAGCTGAGCCACTGTGAAATCGCCTGGGGCCATTCCTGAGCCTCTCCCAATGTAGTGTCCCGTAATGGAGGAGCCATTTGATCTGCTCGCCCCCAGCTGCACACGACGTCCAGGCTGGTCTGGGGACCTGGCGACCTCAGATCCCATCAGTGCTTGCTCCTTTGATACGTTGTCTGCTGACGTCTGCACTCCCAAAGTGTGTGGCAGGAAGGAAGCCTGGCTCCTGGTCAGCGTCCCCCCCGCAGCCACGCAGTGTCCCCTCAGCTCCAAGTCGCGTGTGGTGCCTTCTCTAGGCCGTGCTGCTGAGGACCCTCTGTGTGTAGGGCTGGGCAGCGAGGCGGCCCACAGGCCTCGTGTTCTCCATCTCCAAGCCTTCTGGTTTCTCAACTGTCCACATGATCCCAGTGCCCAATTTAGGTTCCTGGCTCACTTGAGAACGGAGATCTGGAATCTCCAAGGTTGAGGGGCCCCCTGCAACGAGAGGACCCAAGATGCCACTAGGGAATGAGAACGTCCTGCATGAAAGACACCACTGGACACTGTGCCCATCCAGGCCTGTCCTCGCCAGCCAAGACTGGACACTGTGGCCATCCAGGCCTGTCCTCGCCAGCCAAGGCAGGGCCAGAGAAGGCCACCCCGGGTGCACGGGGTCCTCACAGCAGCTCTCGCCATAACCGGCTGAACACGCGTCTCCTGCCCCGCCTGGGCATTCATCTTCTCTCTCGGGCATAACGCATGTCTGCCCTTCACAGCTGAAGGGCAACGTGAAGAGAAAGAGGAACCCGGCTGCTCAGCACCCCGTCAGGAAACTTTCTCTCAAGGATCTCAGATCCTCAGACAAAGATGAGCAGCAGGAGACCAAAGTCAGGGCGGTCTTCCTCCCCCACCTCAGCCTGGATCTATGGGTTTTTGTCATAGTCAGCTCCGTTGTGACTGCATTCACAGCTCATCCTGGAAAGGCACAACCAAACAATGGCACAGACCCTCAGGCCCACAGACCGAAACAGGAGGCGCGGCGGCCGTTCAGGGCATCTGGGGAAAGAGGGACCCTTTCCCACAACGGTTCCCGAGCCCAAACCACGGGCACCCTCGGCTCCCTTCTGGAGCTGAGCTGGCAGTGGCCGCTGCTCCCCAAGCCCAGTCCTGGCCCCAGGGCCTCCCCTACCCTGCTTGCCCTGTGCCGGTGTCCCCAGGACCCCTTCCACTGCACTAGTGTGGCCTTGGCTGGGGGTGGGGGGCACAGGCAGGACCCTGGAGGTGGGACAGAGGGAATCCCAGTGCTTCTGCCTCAGCAACACAGCCCACCCTTCCCCGACTCCCCCACAGCTCAGCCCTGTGGCCCGTGTCCATGCGCTCGGCAAACGCCGCGGGCACCTCCCAGCCCTCACTGACCTCTGAGGGAGACTGTCTCCGGCAGGCCTGCCTGACTCAGCCACTGGTCACCACACGCTTTGACAGAGCCTCCCTGGAGCACCCGCAGCAGCTAAGTCCCCAACCTGTCTGCTGCAGACGGGCAGAGCCGCCTCACCCTGCCATCTGGTTCGTCTCCTCCCCTGTCCTCAGAGCACGGCCAGTTCCTCTGCAAGCAGGTTTATGGTCTCAGTATGCGCACAGGGTCTGGGGGTGCAGGGAGGGGGCTTCACACACGGTACACACAACACACAGAGACGCCATACAACACACAGGGACACATCATACAACATACACAGAACATACACACACACACGCTCATCACAGTTGTCTGGCCCCGTGACACTGTGAAATATGTCCATGAATCCTTCCACGCGCCTCCATTTGGGGGGCTAACGCACCTCCTTTTGCCTGTGCCTGTGGTGGAGGTGACGGTGAGACTCAGCCCACGTCACAAGGTCCCCACGGCAGGAGGGCGCTGGGCAGCCTGGCGCAAGGTCCCCCCGGGAAGGAGCCGAGGCCACCGAACAACAGCCGGGTGAGCCAGGCGTCCAGGGACTGGGTCTCCGGCCTCAGCCCAGCCTTGGGACGCCCACGGCCCTGGTCACTGGTCCCAACTGCAGTGTGCTGGGACTCTGGACTCAAGTACCAGCTGAGCCACGTCTGCACTCCAGACTCTGGGGACTAGCGTGAGGTATTAAAGGTTTGTGGTTTTGACCCGCTAAATTTGAGTTAGTCTGAGGTGCAGGAACACCTCAGAGCAGTCGAGCTGCATGTCCTCAGAGAGCCGGAACCGTGAAAAAATAAATGGCCTCTGGTGACTGCTGTAGTGGGAGTCTGCCGCCTCTCCCACTTCTGCCATGGTCACAGGTAAGTCGTGTTTTCTTTCCCAAGCGTCAGCAGGAGGCTGGACAAGGTGGCGTGGCCCAAACTGAGAACCCCAGGCCCCGAGAGAAGAGGCGGAAGGAGAGAACAGGCCCTTTGCTCCGGGCGGGGGAGTGTGAGTCACTTCACCCCCAAGCCTCGGGGCTCTGCCGCCCCCACACAGCAAGGCGGTCGGCACCTCCCCACAGCCGCCGTCCTCACACACAGGGTGGAGGTAAACGCCCGTGAGCAATCTCTGGTCACCCCCATGTCAGCGTGGGTACGCTTATTCTGTAAAAGGCAAGAGAATCAGTACCTTCAGCTTCGTGGCCGAACAGCCTGCACCTCAGCTAGTCAACATGGGACTTTACAACAGGACACTGAAGTGACGGGCAGTGCTGGTAAAGAAGAAAGGGCCAAGGTGCCAGGAGGGGTCAGGTGCCCTCCCCGAGCTGAGCCCTGGTGCACCTGCCTGGAGCACGCGTGACCCTGAGGAAAGTGAGCAGGAAGCAGGCTGCCCAGTCCTTACATCCAGACTGCCCCTCTCCTGCCAGCAGTGCTGTGGCCACACTCAGGGTCCTTCTCAGCCCGGCAGCCTGGGGCAGGCAGCATCTTCTGCTAACAGCAGCAGGATGACCCAGGGCTGGCTGCCTTGACGTCTGTCCATCTGCTTTCTCTAAGCACCATCACCAGAGCACACGTGGTCAAGTGGGAGGGTTTGGCCAGATCCCACTCCTCCCACAGGAATGTCGTCACTTCACGCTTCCCTGGAAAGACATGGGCTGGACTCACTGAGTCTGATCTGGGCACCAGGCACCAGGCTGTGAGCAATGTGTCCCCCGAGGGGTGTCCCACCCTGAGCAGAAACTGGCAGTGACCATGAGCAGAGGGCAATAGTCGCTGCTGAGGACAAGCAAGGATCATGAGCATGTGAGCAGCCGGCCACGCGGATACCAGGGGAGAGCGTCCGGCAGGCAACACAGCCAGCTACAGGCAGGTGTAGGAGGTGCTGTCGGAGCAGCAAGGCCACGCAGGGCCCTGTGGGGTCAGCTTGGGCCCTGGATGGGTAGCAGCCACAGAAGCTCACTCCTCACAATGCTGGGATGGATGTCCACCTCCAGACATCATCAGGATTGATTTCTCTGAGACCCCACATTCACAGAAATTCATTTCCAACAATCAGATCTGCTGTGCTAATGAATATTCTAATGATGCTGATTATAATTAGTCAGTGACAGCACTCATCCATTAACTAACCAATGACAGCACTCACCAGTTAACTGACCAGTGACAGCACTTACCAATTAACTGACCAGTGACAGTGCTCACCAGTTAACACACCAGTGACAGCGTTTACCAGGTAACTGACCAGTGACAGCGCTCACCAGTTAACACGCCAGTGACAGCACTCACCAGTTAACTGACCAGTGACAGTGCTCACCAGTTAACTGACCAGTGACAGCGCTCATCAATTAACTGGCCAGTGACAGTGCTCACCATTTAACTGACCAGTGACAGCCCTCACCAGTTAACACACCAGTGACAGCGTTTACCAGGTAAATGACTAGTGACAGCGCTCACCAGTTAACATACCAGTGGCACTGCTCACCAGTTAACATAACAGTGACACTGCTCACCAGTTAACACACCAGTGACAGCTCTCACCAGTTAACTGACCAGTGACAGTACTCACCAGTTAACACACCAGTGACAGTGCTCACCAGTTAACTGACCAGTGACAGCGCTCACCAGTTAACACACCAGTGACAGTGCTCGCCAGTTAACTGACCAGCGACAGTGCTCACCAGTTAACACAGCAGTGACAGCCCTCACCAGTTAACAGACCAGTGACAGTGCTCACCAGTTAACAGACCAGTGACAGTGCTCACCAGTTAACAGACCAGTGACAGCGCTCAGCAGTTAACTGACCAGCGACAGTGCTCACCAGTTAACACAGCAGTGACAGCCCTCACCAGTTAACAGCTCAGTGACAGCGCTCACCAGTTAACAGACCAGTGACAGCGCTCACCAGTTAACAGACCAGTGACAGCACTCACCAGTTAACTGACTGAAAGTGGGGTCTTTCATTCTGTTCAGAAACACCCACCCATGGAGGGCAGAACATTGGATTCAGGGCGCTCCTGAGGCTCTGATGGTGACAGCAGACTTGGAGGATGCCTGGGGTGTGGGCCCACTGCCCCTTCCATGGAGAAGGGGACAGATGTCCTGCCTGTGTGCCCTGCTCCAGGGTCTGATTAGGGCTGAAACCCAAGGCAGGTGTAATCTGTGTTTGGAAAAGCAGCCTGTTTTGGCCCCAGCAGAGTCAGCAGAGCCCCTGCCGCAGTGGCGTGGGGACAGGTGTCGGGCGAGCCGCTGCTCTGTGGTAGACAGCAGACTCAGGCCTGTGATGGAGCAGGAAGGAGTGGGGGGCGGTTCCTGTCTTCTTGTAGACAGGCCTGGAGATTTGGGGACCCAGCGATTTCCATCCTTGGACTCTTCCCTCCCCTACAGACTCATCCTCACTAGTGTCTGGCTGGAGAAAGGAGAACAGTGCAGAGAGGCGTGTCCACTCCCTGGGAGTCACACCTGCCCTCTCTGCCCACCGTCCTCGGGTGGCGTGTCACCACAGGGCCTTGTCTGATGGCAAGGGAGGGTGGGACACATGACCCAGCCACGTGCCAAGGAAAGGAGGGGATGGATGTCAGTGATCAGCCTGCCCTCACCTGTCCCAACCTTAGGGATGCCCACACACGAGCAACTTTCTTGCTGGACTGGAGATAGACCCCAGGGTGGGACTTTGTGGGATGAAGTGCCAGGGGTGGATGAGCACACACGGCCCCTGCCTCAGGGAGCACGGATACCCACAGATGCCAAGGCACTGTCTCCCGAACTCCCTATGTGACCTTGTCCCCACAGCTCCCTTTTGGACCCACCTGCCTGCTCCTGCCTGGCCCTCCCCTCCCCCGCGCTCCTCCATCCACGGGCCAGCTGGGCACCTAGCCCCTCCCTGTGCTGGCTGGAGGCCCCACGCGTCTGGCCCTGCCCGCCTGCCGGGCCAGCCCCAGAACACCTTGCATTTCCGGGTGGGGGACACTGGAGAAATCTGCCCTCTGACCTGTCCCTGGATGGCGTCTTCCCACCTCTCCTGACCATCCTGGTGGGGATGCCACCTTGGGCCACCAAGTACTTTAGTGCAGACTGCTGTCCCCACATTTCCCCCCTCCCCCCTGTCTTGCTTCAGCAAAATGCCTTCGATCAGGTAGTTTGTTAATCACTGAACTTCACATCTCACAGTTATGGGGGCTGGAAACTCAAGGTCAACATGCTGGCTGACCAGTCTCTGGTGGGAGCGTTCAAAGAAGCCACCTTCCCACTGCATCTCCCTGGGTCAAAGGTCTCCCCGGGTCCCTGTAAGGGCCTGATCCCACTTAGCAGGGCTTCTCCCTGTGACCTCGTGTAGCCCTAACCAGCCTGCTGGGTGCTTATGGATTTCAGGGGCACAAATGTTTATTCGTCACACTGATGTTTTTAAGAAAGAAGGAGGAGGCTCGGTGCCTGTGGCTCAAGCGGCTAAGGCGCCAGCCACGTACACCTGAGCTGGCAGGTTCGAATCCAGCCCGGGCCGCCAAACAACAAGGACGGCTGCAACCAAAAAATGGCCGGGCGTTGGGGCGGGCGCCTGTAGTCCCAGCTACTTGGGAGGCAGAGGCAGGAGAGTCGCTTGAGCCCAGGAATTGGAGGTTGCTGTGGCATCACAGCACTCTACCCAGGGTGACAGCTTGAGGATCTGTCTCAAAAAAAAAAAAAAAAAAAAAAAGTAAAAAATTGAACATTTAGATAAGTTAATAACATTTTGAAGCAGGTAATAAAATGTGATTTGCAAAGCTTAAACCATTACCATGATTCAAGCAAAAAAATAAAAAACCTTCCTTGTTTAAAAAAGTGTAAAAGTATACTTTCTACAAAAACAAATCAACCTTGTCCACAAGCCCAATCCCATCCAATAATGGAAGATTAGAACCATAAGGCCATCTCACCATGGACTCAAGAGCAGACATGAGAAACGTCACCACCATCCTGCTCTCTGAGGACTCCTCGTCTTCAACAGGCAGAGTGGACACTGCTACTTGGGCCATGATCTCTGTGAAAACAGAAGTGAAAAGAAGTGACTGGTAGAAATCTGGTGTTCTAAACTCACATTTGGACTGTGACCATATTCATATGCTTTCTTCTTGCACAAGAAAAAAAATAAGAGGCAGCACCTATGGCTTGGAGCTGGAGGGTTCTAATCCAGCCCAGGCCTGCCAAATGACAACTACAACCAAAAAATAGCTAGGCATTGTGGCAGGCACTTGTAATCCCAGCTACTTGAGGGGCTGAGGCAAAAAAATCACTTAAGGCCAGGAGTTGGAGGTTGCTGTGAGCTGTGCCATGGCACTCTACCAAGGGCAACATGGTAAGATTCTCTCTCAAGGAAGAAAGAAAAAAAAAAGACTCAGAAACACAAGCTATTTGCTTAAAACTCTTATCCTATAAAATAAAGAAATCTAGCCCCAGGTGGCGCCTGTGGCTCAAAGGAGTGGGGTGCCAGCCCCATATGCCGGAGGTGGCAGGTTCAAACCCAGCCCCGGCCAAAAACTGCAAAAAAAAAAAGAAAAAGAAATCTAGCCCCTAAATTTCCACCAGGTGCTACTTCCATAAAATTAGGTCAACATCACACTCAAAATAAATCCAGATGGCACCTAGAACCTGTGAAATTTCTCCCGAGAGGAAGAAGGGAAGATGCAGTTTACAATCTAGTGACAGTCTATAACACGCAGGAACTACATGCAAAGTGCCCCTTTTTCCCTGCACAGGAAAGAGTAGGTGAAGTGAACTGAAGCTGGCAAAGACAATTTTCTTTTCTTACTAGGAAAACAGACTGCAGGGTATCAAGTAACATGTAAGATTCTTTTATAATACAGCATATTATTCTCTTTAAAAAACATTTTCTGAGGCTCGGCACCTATGGCTCAACAGGCTAAGGCGCCAGCCACGTACACCTGAGCTGACGGGTTCGAATCCAGCCCGGGCCCACCAAACAACAGTGACAGCTGCAACCAAAAAATGGCCGGGCGTACACACGCACATACACACAGTACATGTTTTCATCCATCATTCCTGGCTTATAACTCCTACAACCATAACCTGCTAGTCTTTTGTTACAATGGCAGTCACATTAGGCCTCAGAAGCAGGCCACAAGAAATAGAATCTCTCTCTCAGACCTTCTCTTGTCCTCCTTTCACAAACTCTAATCTGACTGTGGGTCATAAAACAATCATTCCACAGAGGGTCCTGACTTATACCCTGAAGGAAGAAATGCAATAGAGAGAAAGAGCAAAAAGAATCTGAACAGACAAGCCCTGCTGGGTTTGGATCATACCCTTTTCATCCAATCATATTTCAACACGCTGTGTGGGTTAGTCATAGACAACCAATGAGATCTCTACAAAGGACCCAAGAGATAGAGTTCAGGGACTTCCAGAGAGCTGAACACATGGAGGTGAACAGGAAAGTGAGCAGTAACTCATCCACATACCAGGAGGACCGCATGCCCCAAATCCACAATTACAAAAGCTCCTGCGATTGGGACCCTTCTGGAACTCACCCCTGTATCCTTTAAAATATCCTTCATAATGCACTGCTAAAGGTAAGTAAACATTTCCCTGAGTTCTGTGAGCCACTCTAGAAAATTAATTTTACCCGAAGTTAAGCCCAATTTGAAGCGGGTTGATTAGATATTCCAGAGACCAAGACTTGTGACTGCCATGGTGGGGGGCAGGGGCAGTTGGAGGACTGATCCCTCGCCTTGTGGGATCTGAAGCCATCTCCCAATAGATAAAAGTAGAGGATACCCACCTAGTATCCACTACTTGATATGTGGCGGAAAAAACCCTATATTTGGTCACGAAAGTCTTCACCTGGGTCGATGATTACTGTAGTGTGAGAAAAGGGAAAAGTACAGTTTGAGAGTTTTTCCCAAAGCAACTCCCCAAAACTGAAAGGAGGTACTCAAATAGATATTTATACACCTACAGGAATAGTAGTATGGATAATGGCCACAAGGTGGAACCAATCCAAATACCTACCAACAGATTCATTCATGTACATGGAGTATCATTCAGCCCTAAAAAAGAAACTTTTCCTAATGCTATAGATGAACCTTCATAATATGATGTTAAGTTCAACAAGTCATACACAAAAGATTATGTGATTCTGCTTATATAAAGTACGCAGAATAGCCAAATTCTACAGAAACAGAAATAGAATGGTTAGTTGACAGGTGCCAGGAAGAGGGGGCAATGGTGAACTATTTGTTTAACAGAGTTTCAGTGCAGGATAAAAAGTTCTGGAGATGGCTCGGCGCCTGTGGTTCAACGGGCTAAGGCACCAGCCAGGTACACCTGAGCTGGCAGGTTCAAATCCAGCCTGGGCCCACCAAACAACAATGATGAATGCAACCAAAAAATGGCCGGGCGTTGTGGCGGGTGCCTGTAGTCCCAGCTACTTGGGAGGCAGAGGCAGGAGACTCGCTTGAGCCCAGGAACTGGAGGTTGCTATGAGCTGTGATGCCACAGCACTCTATCTAGGGTAACAGCTTGAGGCTCTGTCTCAAAAAAAAAAAAGTTCTGGAGATAGTGGGGATAGTTGACAATAATGAGAATGTACTTCGCACCAGTGAACAGTGCAATTAAAAATGGTTGAAAAAAAGGCTCGGCACCTGTGGTTCAAGGGGCTAAGGCGCCAGTCACGTACACCTGAGCTGGTGGGTTCGAATCCAGCCCAGGCCCACCAAACAACAATGATGGTTGCAACCAAAAAATGGCCAGGTATTGTGGTGGGCGCCTGTAGTCCCAGCTACTTAGGAGGCAGAGGCAGAAGATTCGCTTGAGCCCAGGAATTGGAGGTTGCCATGAGCTGTGATGCCATAGCACTCTATCCAGGGTGACAGCTTGAGGCTCTGTCTCAGAAAAAAAAAAAAAAAAGGTTGAAAAAAAAATTTTTTTAGGAGACAGAGTCTCATTTTGTTGCCCTTGGTAGAGTGCCGTAGTACCATAGCTCATAGCAACCTCAAACTCTTGGGCTCAAGTGATCCTCTTGCCTCAGCCTCCCAGGTAGTTTGACTACAGGCACCTGCCACAAGGACAATTTTTTTTTTTTTTGAGACAAGATCTCGCTCTGGCTCAGACTAAAACTGTGAGCTCAGGCAATCCACTTGCCTCTGCCTCCTAGAGTGGTAGGATTACAGGGGTGAGCCACTGCGCCCCACCATGAAATTGTTTTATATATTTTTTACCAAAGTAAAAAAAAAAAAAAAATCAAAAACCAAATCAATATATAACATGAAGACACTCTTAAGATGGCAAAATTTTTTAATTCAAATCCTAAAAGTTGGCTCGGCGCCTGTGGCTCAACAGGCTAAGGCACGAGCCACGTACACCTGAGCTGGGGGGTTCGAATCCAGCCCAGGCCCGCCAAACAACAATGATGGCTGCAACCAAAAAAATGGCCGGGCGTTGTGATGGGCGCCTATAGTCCCAGCTACTTGGGAGGCGGAGGCAGGAGACTCACCTGAGCCCAGGAATTGGAGGTTGCTGTGAGCTGTGAGGCCACAGCACTCTATCCAGGGTGACAGCTTGAGGCTCTGTCAAAAAAAAAAAAAAAAAAAAAGAGTGTGGTCTAGGGCCGGGATGGTGGGCTTATGCCTGTAATCCTAGTGTACTGGGAGGAAGTGGCGGGTGAACAGCTTGAACCCAGGAGTTCAAGACCAGCCTGAGCAAGAGCCAGATCTCGTCTCTAAAAACAGCCAGGCCTTGGGCGGCGCCAGTGGCTCATCGAGCAGGGCGCTGGCCCCATATACTGAAGGTGGCAGGTTCAAACCCGGCCTCAGCCAAACTGCAAAAACAGAAAAATAGCCAGGCGTTGTGGCAGGCGCCTGTAGTCCCAGCTCCTCGGGAGGCTGAGGCAAAAGAATCGCCTAAGCCCAGGAGTTGGAGGTTGCTGTGAGCTGTGTGATGCCACAGCACTCTACCAAGGGCGATAAAGTGAGACTGTCTCTACAAAAAAAAAAATAATAATAACCAGGCCTTGTGGCAGGCACCTGTAGTCCCAGCTATTCCAGAGGCTGAGACAAGAGAATCACTTAAGCCCAATATTTTCAAGTTGCTATGAGCTGTAACACTACCACATTCTACTGAGGGCAACAAAATGAGACTCCATATCAAAAAAAAAAAAAGATTGTGGTCTAGCTTTACCATTTGCTGCCACATGAATTAAATGCTAGGCCAGAGGGTGGAGCCTGTGGCTCAAACCAGTAGAGCACGGGCCCCATATACTGGAGGTGCTGGGTTCAAACCCGGCCCCAGCCAAAAAAAAATGCTAGACCAGCTTTAGGCAGCATGAAGTAATAAAGTACATATACTTAAAAAGTTATGCTTTATAATGCAAACTATAATGAAAATCAATGGACACTTTTCCTTTTATCTTTGAGCAAATAGAAGCAATTGTTTCCCAAAACAGGTCCCCACTTTGATTAGAGACAGAATAAGAAAAAGTAGTACAAAGCAAGTGAGTAGTTAAATCACAGAAATTATTTTCCCTAACAACCTGGACTTCATTCTTTTCTCTTGGATGGGGGAAATGCATTAAAGTGTAGCTTACTAATAATGGACAACGAAGGCCTGTATTTTTCCAGACATCCCCTTAGAATACACTGTCATTATTTCTAAAAACTCATGGTATTTCTTCCTATCACTTCTCCTTCAACTCCGGAGTGAGAGAAAAAGATGTATTTTCACTTTATATAAATGCAATGATTTGTCAAGGTTGTATAGCCACTGGCAGAATCAGAACATGAAACTAGGTTAATTTTCTGCCTACTTCTATTTCTACATACATCTTACCTTAAAATGCCATAAGTCTGCTATGATGTTATCAATGTACAATGTGTATTGAGAAATGGTGGACAGGTATCACACCATCAACCCATAGGAGCACCACAGATGACAAGTGGTCCTATTTCATCAGCAGCACCTTTAAGGGAAGCAGCAGAGCATTCAGGAAGGAAAGCACCATGCAGGTGACCCATTCCAGGGAAGGCTGAGAGAAAAAGTCTGAAGTTCACTAAACTGCTCTTTACTGGTCTGCATATGTTATGTCCCTGGAGAGTCTTTCCTTGAGACTATTCATGGCACATTCCCAACACCCCTCACTGGGTAACTGCGCCCTCTCTTTTCTCCCTTTCCCAGAAAGAACTGCTATCAGAAGGTATCACTAATGACAAACACCAGAACATACACCAGGCCAGCTGGTAACACCAGCTTATAAAACACGAGGTGTTGGGCGGCGCCTGTGGCTCAGTGAGTAGGGCACCGGCCCCATTTGCCAGAGGTGGTGGGTTCAAACCCAGCCCCGGCCAAAAACTGAAAAAAAAAAAGGCATGAGGTGTAAAGCTCTGATCCCCACAGAACCAAAAGCCAGGAGAGCCAGGGTGTGGGTTCATCAGACCACTACTGAGTGCTGTGACCCAGGGGCTGTGCTAAGGTACTTTCCTCCATAAAAGGAGATGCTAAATCAACACCTATTATGAAGGCTCCTTTCATCTATGGCCATCTACCAATCCTCTCAATCTAAAGTAAGAGTCGGACAAAGAAATTAACATTTATTGAATTTATATCATGCTTTATTGATCATCTTGCTTAATATTCACAACCAAAATGGGAACATACATTGAGCCTAGGAAAAGCTCCTTATTTTTTTTTTTTTTTTTTTTAATCTGTGACAGTCTCACTTTTTCACCCTCAGTGAAGTATCTTTTTTTTTTTTTGAGACAGAGCCTCAAGCTGTCACCCTGGACAGAGTTATTTGGCATAACAGCTAACAGCAACCTCCAATTTATGGTCTACAGCGAGTCACCTGCCTCCGCCTCCTAAGCAGCTGGGATCACAGGCGCCCGCCACAACGCCAGGCCATTTTTTTGGTGCAGCCGTCACCGTTGTTTGGTGGGCCCGGGCTGGATTGGAACCTGCCAGCTCAGGTATACGTGGCTAGCGCCTTAGTTTGTTGAGCTACAGGCGCTGAGCCCTTAGTGAAGTATCTTATTGTCATAGCTCACAGCAACCTCAAAGTCTTGGGCTCAAGCGATTCTCTTGCCTCAGCCTCCCAAGTGGCTGGAAATACAGGCAACCACCACAATATCCGGCTGTTTTTCATTTTTAGAGATGAGGTCTCACTCTGGCTCAGGCTGGTCTGGAACCTGTGAACTCAGAGAACCCACCAGCCTCAGGGTCCCAGAATGCTTAGGATTACAGGTGTGAGCCACCATGCCCCACCCCAAAAAATACCTCCTTAAAAAGAGATAGAACTCCAGAAGCTGTTTGAACAGGACCCAAGGAGTCTTTTTCTGGTTTACTCAGGGCATGGTGAGTAAGGCCAGCATGGTGGCTTACTCCTATAATCACTACATTCTGGGAGGCTGAGACATGAGACAGCTTGATCTCAAGAACTGGATAGAAAACAGAAAAATTAACCAGGCATCATCATAGTCCCAGCTACTCAGGAGACTGAGGTAGGAAGACTGCTTGAACCCAGGAGTTCGAGGTTGCAGTGAGCTAGTGAGCTATGACGACACGACACCACAGCACTCTAGCCAGGGCCACAGAACAAGAGTTTGTCAAAAAAAAAAAGGGAAAGGAAAGGAAAAGGAAAAAGAAAAAGAAAATAAATAAAGTATAGGGCATATGTACGTATCACTAGAAATGAGCAACAGAAAAATCATCAAGAGGCCGGGTCCAGTGGCTCAGACCTGTAATCCTAGCACTCTGGGAGGCAGAGGTGGGTGGACTGCCCTGAGCTCAGGAATTCAAGACTAGCCTGAGCAAGAGCAAGATGGGCTCGGGCGGCTCCTGGGGCTCAGCGAGTAGGGCGCCGGCCCCATATACCGAAGGTGGCGGGTTCAAGCCCGGCCTCGGCCAAACTGCAAAACAAAAAAATAGCCGGGCGCTGTGGCGGGCGCCTGTAGTCCCAGCTACTTGGGACGCTGAGGCAAGAGAATCGCTTAAGCCCAAGAGCTGGAGGTTGCTGTGAGCAGTGTGACGCCACGGCACTCTACCCAGGGCGATAAAGTGAGACTCTGTTGCTACAAAAAAATTTAAAAAAAAAATTCAGATTTGATAAAGCTTCATGGTATCGCATCTTTATCAATGCCTATTATATTCTTGAAATTTTTCTCTATTTAAAAAAATTCATAATAAAAAAACAAGATTAAATGAGTCTATCTGTAAGAGCATTTTAAAATAGTTTGATACCATAAAAGCATTAGATGTTATTTCCTCTTATAAACACTGAGCTAAGGAAAGTAACAGATCAGATAGCTGGCTATGTAATTAATTTATTCATTTCTCAATTTACCTGTTTATTGATATACTTCTAACATCTAAATGGACTTTATATAAAATAAACTTCCCCTCAGAGAGCTCACTGGCAGAAAAGAAGAGCAAACAGAGATAAGTGTAAAGAAAAAAGATAAATACATGTGTGTTTAGGGTTTAGATAACCCAGGAGTAAGAGGTCAAAAGAGAGAGGTCATGAGACAGGGCCAAAGGACAGGAGTATTTTCAGTGCACTGATCTGTGGAAGTCTGGGGGAAATGAGAGATAACTGAGAGGTGGGGGAGGATATTAAGAAGTGTAACAAAATGAAATCTATACAGGAAGCTCCAGCAAGGGCTCAAAGGCCTTAAGGACATACCGGCCTATATCAAACCCCATACAAGGCCTGGTCCATGTGCTCGTTCCCCATCGCCTTGTCAACCTGTTATGAAGAAATACAGCCACATTTCCTAGGCTGTGTCTTGATTCCTAGCACACAGCATGGAAGTGTGTATGGTATAGCACCCTAACCACTCGTCCTACTCTGTCAGCCAGTACCCACCCCCTCCTCTGCCAGGCCGTGGGAGGCTCTCACCCTCCAGTGGGGCAGCGTGCAAATCAACACAGCATGCAGCTGCACTCAGCCTTTGTGTGTGCTGTTGCCTGGCCTTGGTATGCTATGCCTTCCCCTCTTCCCTTACTTTTACTCTCCCTTCAAAACTCGATTCAAATTATCACTTCCTTAAACAACCCTTTCTGGCACTCCCTGACTAGGTCAAATCTCCTTCTCTCCAGCTCTCCTCCACAGCCCCGTCACAGCACCTACGTGATGGCTGTGGTTATCTGACTACCTGCGTTACTGAAATGTAAAGTTTACACTGATAGAAACAATTGTCTGTCCCACATGGTAACTCTGGGGGGCTAGCATACAGAAAACATTCAATAAATGTTCACTAAGTAAACATTGGTTTCTCCCAAATGGCTCTAAGGGCCCTATAGCCTTTCTAACTTGGAGCATTGGACAGGAAATAACAGTCCCTAAACTTCCTCCTTACAAGAAAACCCCTTCTTACTAGCCTGTTTCAGAGCATGTATTCTTCAGATGTTGTAAGTAATGTGTTTCCCAATTAATGGTGTTAATGCTTAGATCAACTGAAATTCTGTGCCTGGACCTATAAAAGGCAGAGAAAGCCATAGCAAGCACCATGGCTGCAGAACTGGCATCCCTCAATTTTAAGACTTACTATGCTGAATGTCTCCTGGTCCAGATCATCATCCTCGTCTTCTCCAATAGGGACAGGTTCACTTCCTGCTGTAATATGGACAGGACCCTGAGATCGCTTTGATTTACTTGAAGATTTGGCATCACCACCTTTAGGCTTTTAAAAAAGAGTTACAAGGAGTCATTGTCATTTGTATAATTCTACCTTGCCATCTGGACTTCTTACCTACCTTACCTTCTCACAGTGGGTAAATATGACTTCAGTTTATTTATAAAAGGTAAAATAAAGTCTTGAGACATCATGAAGACAAGCCTACATGATTAACAACTTACTCATACATGGTTCCCATTTCTGTCTCTAAATGTACCCAATTTAACTTCAATTTCATCAATGCTATTATTTTTGGGCTTCTCTTCCCTCAATCATAAAACACACAAAAATGTCACGAAAGATTAAGATTATAAATTGGCAGAACTCTTCTATGGTATCTAACAACTTTTATTAACAGCTTACCAGATGTTCTGGGAATTTGTATTAACTAAACTATTGTCACTGACTGAAATCTAAATTAATCAACATGGATAAATCACGAAATTATACTGAAGAAAAAGTTGTAGAAGAATATACACATATTTCATGTACAAGCATTTTAAAACAAAACTATACCATGCTGTGTTTATGGTTACATAATATGTATGTACATTGTACTCTGCAGTACAAGAATAGAAACATGAACAAGGGCGGTGCCTGTGGCTCAGTGAGTAGGGCACTGGCCTCACATGCCGGAGGTGGCAGGTTCAAACCCAGGCCCGGCCAAAAACTGCTTAAAAAAAAAAAAAAAAAAGAAAAGAAAAAAAGAAACATGAACAGGAAGGTTTCAAAACTTCTTCAGAGTAGTGGTTATAAGGAGGTAAAAAGCAGGAACAAGAGTAATGAAATGAGAGAAAGGACATGGGAGGAGCTCGGACATCACCAGGTAATAATGTTCACAAAATACAGAAGACAGTTGCCTCCCCACAAAAAAGCACTTGACATAAACATGAAAAAATGTTAACAACTACAATATTAATAATGTCTAGACAGTATATACATAGATGTTTTCTAAATTGGTCTCTGTGCTTTTAATTCTGAAATATTTTACTTTAAAAAGAGAATGTCTTTCTGTGGGAGCACAAATGAACAAATATTTGTCATAATATAGTTTATCAGCATTCGAAATTTAAAAGCATTTCAGTGTAGGAGATGTAAATTGCTTTCCAGCCAGGCGCAGTGGCTCACACCTGTAATGCCAGCACTCTGGGTGGCTGAGGCGAGTGGACTGCCTGAGTTCACGGGTTCGAGACCTGCCTGAGCAAGAACAAGACCCAGGTTCAAAAAATAGCCGGGTGTTGTGGGAAGCGCCTATAGTCCCAGCTACTCGGGAGGCTGAGGCAAGAGAATTTCTTGAGCCCAAGAATTGGAGGTTCCTGTGAGCTATAATGCCACAGCACTCTACCAAAGGGCGACGCATTGAGACTCTGTCTTAAAAAAAAAAAAAAAAAAAAGGCGGCGCCTGTGGCTCAGCGAGTAGGGCGCCGGCCCCATATACCGAAGGTGGCGGGTTCAAACCCTGCCTCAGCTGAACTGCAAAACAGAAAAATAGCTGGGCATTGTGGCAGGCGCGTGTAGTCCCAGCTATTCAGGAGGCTGAGGCAAGAGAATCACCTAAGCCCAGGAGTTGGAGGTTGCTGTGAGCTGTGTGACGCCACGGCACTCTACCGAGGGTGATAAAGTGAGACTGTGTCTCTACAAAAAAAAAAAGAAAAAAATTGCTTTCAATATGTTTAAGCTAAACAGAATCCTCCCCACCTATTAAAAATGATTTTAACATTCATTCATTTAGAAAGTTGTGATAAGGCTATCTAAACAGCCTAATCTGATTTTTATTTTATATTTGTACTTTAGTTTGTATATTTTGGCAATGATTAAGGATTAACTATAAAATATTTTGTTCAGAGGTCAGCAAGCATACATGCACGGTACCATTGTACCATTTGGAATGATCTTCACAAAACCCAAACATAAAGACTGCATGATGCAAAGCTTTCCATCCATTTATACTCTAGTAACTCCTTTTCTTTTTTTTTTTTAATTGAGGCAGATTCTCACTTTCTCACCCTCAATAGAGTGCTGTAGTATCACAGCTCACAGCAACCTCAATTTCTCGGGCTCAAGTGATTCTCTTGCCTCAGCCTCCCTAGTAGCTGGGACTAGAGGCACCTGCCCTAACTCCCAGCTATTTTTAGCAGGCCTGGGTGGGGTTAGAGCCCTGCAGCCATGGTGCATGTGGCCAGTGCCCTAACCATTGAGCTATGGGCACCCAGCCTCTCTAGTAACTCTTGATGATATTTGTTTTGACTCCTAAACCCTTGAAATACTGATATTCATCTGTGTATTATGCTCTTGTAATATGAATCTGAAAACATATTTTGAATAGTTACATGTAAAAGCAGATTTCTGTCACCTATCCTATCTCATTCAAACAACTTTCCCCACCCAACCCCCCGAAATAATGTAATAAAAGATCAAGTAAAAGCCTTCTATTTTAAAGAATACCCCAAACTTCCACATTCTTCTCTTTCTGCAAGGAGGGATATAGGCATCCCTCAAAAGCCCCATCCTTCCTTCTTGGCTATACCCATAAAAAGACAATTACTCCACAGCCCTCAAACCCCATTCCATTTCTAAACCTAAAAGGTGAATTTCAAAGGCTATGGCTATCTACATAAATAGAATGGTTCAAATACCTTCTCTTTCTTATCTTTTGATTTCTTCCTTTCCTTGTCCCCTTCTTTGTCTTTCCTAGAACTCAATTGTTTCTCCTTGTTCTCCTTGTTCTCTTTCTTCTTTTGTTTTTTCTTTATTGGACTTTTTTCTAAGCCATCATCCTAGGAAACAAATGGAGCCATGAACTTCAGCCACAGACTTTATACTTATTCAGTCACTTTCCCTAGAAAGAAGCACTGCTCCCAAGGGTTCATCACAATGTCCATACTTAGAAGCTCCTTTTTTTTTTTTTTTTTTTTTGAGTCAGAGCCTCAAGCTGTTACCCTGGATAGAGTGCCATGGAATCACAGCTCACAGCAACCTCCAATTCCTGGGCTCAAGCGAGTCTCTTGCCTCCGCCTCCCAAGTAGCTGGGACTACAGGCGCCCGCCACAACGCCCGGCCGTTTTTTGGTTGCAGCTGTCATTGTTTGGCGGCCCGGGCTGGATTCAAAATCGCCACCTCAGGTGTACGTGGCTGGTGCCTTAACCGCTTGAGCCACAGGCACCGAGCCTAGAAGCTCATTTTTAAGCATATGGCTTTAAAGGACTCACTGGCACAACGCTAAACTCTCTAGGAATAGCCAATTAAGACTGTAAAGGCAAACATTCTTTACTTATATCCTCGGATTTCATTCTCATAGAAACCTGTCAACAGAGGCATTGTCATTTCCATATCATAGACAGCAAAAACTGTGTATATACCTGTACACAGCCATCTTATAAATGGTGAGACTGACAGCATTTGAATTTATGTATCCATGACTCAAGCCCATGCGAGTTCTTTCCTGGGCCACTGCTGACCCTCTGGGGCTAATTTCAAGGTGTAATTACACTCTAAGAAATCTCATAAAGTTGTCACTCTTTGACTAACACTGAATGATACCAATTTACTTAGATCTGAAGTTAACAAACTGGCAGGTTCGAGCCAAATCCGACCCACAAGCACTTTGTTCCCCTTCACATGAGGCATGAGCTCTCTGGTTAACTACAGTCCCTACCACTACATACCGCTCCCAACAATGAAGCTAAGTGTTAACTGCCACTCAGTAGTCCCCTTCCTCTACTTCCATTATTGGAACTCGCAATTGCTGACTTAAATGAACAACAATATTCCTTTCTGACAGAGTAAGCAAAGATTACTATCTATTCCACATATAAATCAATTTATTTTATATCTATTCCATATATAAATCAAATACATTTCAAATTATTTTAATCCAGTTCTTACAAATAAACATAACTAAAGAAACACCTTCAACTGAAATCTAGCCTCCTACCTTTACTTCTCCCTCTTCTGATGGATTGTCTGAATGTCTAGGAGATGAAAACTCAATTCCATGCTCATCTTTCAGCCTGGGTACTTTGTTTTCCTTCTTTACTCGAGGCTTCCGCTTCTTTAATTTGGCCTGGAAAGAGAGAGAAAATGATAAAACTATAAACCAAGTCCCTGAAAACACGAGCAATAACACGATGACACTTTGCAACACAAAGAGCCATATAATTCAAATAAGAAAAATCAGAGGAAATAAATAGAGCACAACCAATTTTTTCTGAAAAAACCAAACAACAACAAAAGCTGTGGGTATTATACTATTATACATAGCCTATATTATAACATACATTATTTGAACCTACTTATTCTGTTTTTTAGAATTCATCCTAAAGACATACTTCAAAAAAAGGAAAACAGTGTATATACAAAGACACAAATACAGATAATATACCAAAGATAATAATATTAAAAATACAGAATCAAACTATGTTTGAATACGGAATCAAGCTATCTAACCGTAAGGAAGCGATTAAAACATTGTTTACTTAATCAAATAATACAGTAATTTAAAGGACATAAAATAAACATCATCCAACCTATCTTTCCAGAGACTAATGCACAATACATGACATTCTCAACACATTACCTGAAAAGCTTTTCCTAAAGTTTGTTTTGTTTATAATAATACAGAGAAATTAATACAAATGAAATAGTTACAAGAGGCTGGGCTCATGCTTATAATCGCAGCACTTTAGAAGGCTAAGGTGGGAGGATCACACATGAGGCCAGGAGTTCAAGTTTACAGTGAGGGATGACCACACTACTACACTCCAGCCTGGGCAACAGAGCGAGAGACCCTGTTTCCACAAAAATAAAAACTTTAAAAGGGGGGGGGGATATAAGAGCACTTAAGGAACATGCACAAACAAAGGGTACAGGTATAAGATGCAGCTTAAATATCTCCTAAATGGGATTCCCAGTTTCTAGGCCTGAACTAATTTGGGTAAATGAAAGGAGATTCATTTGGAACTCAGTTGGTATTTTTCATTAAGCAAGTTAAGTAATCATAAATGAAGTCCAGTTTCTCACTTAACTGAGATTCCAGTTGTCCATTTTATCCCTGAGAACCACTATTACAAGTAGTTCAGAGGTAGACATAACAATTCGTAAACTCATTAGTATTCAGTGCAATAAACTTTAACTATATTCAAAAATTGAGGAAGCAAGATAAAGTGGCAATAATAATACACCTGGTCTAGAAGCACTGGAGAGGACTCAGAATTATGTGGAAGCAACATTTGAGGAGAATGGTTTTGTAAAAAAGTTTGCCAAGACACTGAAGACTTCCATCAGTATTTCTATTGCCAATCAGCTGGTCATTACTGGAACATCAAAAGCAGCACCTGGCCAAGAGGTGACATTCTATGAAACAACCACAGACAGCTTCTCTTTTGCTACCACATTGCATGGTTGGCGCCTCAGCCACTTGAACACATAGCTGGCAGGTCCTTACCTCTTCCCCACTTGTGACAGCCCCCTTCTTCTCCAGACCCTTCCTGAGCAACTTCAGCAAGTAGTCCACTCGGGTCTGTAGCTGCTTCCCCTGAGGTTTTTTATCTGTCTCCACAGGCAGAATCTTCAACAAGAAAGGAAGAGAACACCCACCATCACCCACATCCCGGTTAGTGGAATAAAAGAAACAGAGACAACAAAGAACTGAGTACAGTCTTTTCCCCCTCCAACCACCCAAAATATAGAATAAAGCCTCAGATCCTATCTCATGTCCATGGCTCCCAGTCACTGAGAATCCCTCATGAGCTGTTCTCACTTTACAAAATGGGATGGAGAAATCCAGCTCTCCCAATGACTCCTACCTGTGCTGTTAACAGGGTAGAACAACTCAGGTAGGAGGGGCTTGTGGCTTCATCTGCTAGAGCATCCCAGCCGTCGTGGATTTCCTCCTTCCAGGAGCAGGGAATCCCTGGAGCTAGGTTAAAGCTTCGTTTTAGATTGAAAATGCTTCTTAGAGCATTGTCGGAGAGCACTGAGCTATGCCAGGACATGATAATTCATTTCCTGCTACCACAGTTGGACCTCTAGGGCCAGACTGGATTTGGTCTCAGCGCTTACGGCAGGGTGCTGTCAACCTCCTAAAACCCAGATGGGATGAGCATGGATGGATGTCCTAGGAAGAACCTTGCCAGGAGCACAACATGGAGCAAATTCTTAAAAAATTTAACCCATCAGCTTTCCTTGATAATGGCTCTAACTATGGCCTTGTTATTTGCAAAAGACAGGGTGGGAGGCTCAATTTTGTGTAGAAGAACAGCCTATGTTTAATTCCATTACAAAAAAATACCAAAGTGATGTTCTTTCTTTATGTAGAAATGGAATATGGTTGTTTCAAATGTACTTTTAAACAAAGGGCCAACAACTAAGGCCAAAGAATGTTTTCATTATTAATAAACTTACCCTTGGTATTTGTTGTAATGAGATTCCACCTATAATAAATACCAGAATTTTAGGATTTCCCCCAAATTTCACATGGCTATTGTCTTTCCCCTTATCTTCATCTATGAAACAGTGCCACAGTCCACTAAAGATAGAAACATTTCCAAGGATAAAGAAATTTCAGGAACTTACTATTGTACCAATTTCCAAATTGATGCCCCCTCAAAAACAGTCAGAAGTAAATAACCAACATAAAAATAGTATATAACAAACCATTTACTTTCTCTGGCAGAGTTACTTACTTTGTCAGTTAATTTAAGCTCTGGATCTGTTTTGATTAACTCCCAGTTTCCATAGCCATGTTCATAAATTCCCAGCAACAAGCGAGAATCATCCTCCACTCCCCACTCTACATCGAAATGTGCAGCTTTGACACGACAGGTCAAGCAGTATCTACAGGGATTTTTAAAACAGGAAGACTTAGGGGCCTTTCTGACATGTTAAAGACTAGGCAATGAAAAGACTATGACTATACATAATTATAATTTCAAATCTGTTTTCTTAAGGCACAGCTACCCCATAGATGTACACAAAACACACTTACTTTTTTTTTTCTTCTGGGTCCACAGGTATAGATTTATGTAGCATCTCAAACTCTTCTTCATGTTGAATAATGGATTTCACATTAACCTGAACTCCAGATATCTTGATAGTAGGACCTCTCCTTTTCCCTGGTCCTTTCCCTAAAGAATACCAATTTCACATTAGAAATACGAAAATTTGCTGAACTTCCACAGAAAACCAAACCCTGAATTTTCAGTCCTTATATACATCTCAATCTTTTATTGGCAGTTCAAAGATACAATCTATAGAGACAAATTATTTTCCTCAATTAATGTGTATAAAATAACCTTCAAACAATCCAGTTAAGGCTTAGAATGTTTTAATACACCAGTGGTTATTATGTATCGTAATCTTCCTATTTAATTTGTAGTACTTTGGTTCTAAAAGTACTAAGTTGATAAAAGAAGATTCTGAAGGTTTAATATTAATGCTGAAATTTTTCCCTTTTGTTTTCCTACTTATCCCATTAGTGAAGTTCCAAAAAACTCAAGTGTTTTAAAGATGATTCTTACTCGATCTTTATAACATCAGTACTGAAAAAGTGTAAGATCGAGTTAATATCTAACACAGCTAAGATGACAAAGAGATGATATAAGGTTACTCTAACCCAACTTTCAAACTAAAATAGTCTTATAAGTAAAAATGAAACCAACCCAATCACTCTAACCACAGAGTCCAAGTTGAAATTCATGAGACAATGCCACTTGTTTGTAAGAAGAATGCTTCTCAAAAGAAAATGAGAATATATGAATAGACAGTTTATAGAAAACAAAATGCAAATAAAAGTTAAAAGAAAAATGAGATACCATTTCTAGCCTATCAGAATGGCAAAAATCCAAATATTTAACAGTATATCTGTTTGTTAGGCTTATAAACAGGTACCAACAAACACTGCTGGTGGTTATGTAAATGGCACCAGACTTATGCAAGAGAATTTGGCAATACTGAAGCAAAGTACCTATGGCATTTTCCCCAGGACCCAGCAATCCCACTTTGAGAAACCTATCCCAAAGATAAGCTGGCAGATATACAAAATGGTATATTTACTAGACCATTATCCTCTGTGGCTTTATTTATAATGACAAAAGACTGAAAACTCAAATATTCATCACTAGGGAACAAAAGTATGACCTGGAGTCTAACTACAAGATGGACTATTGTACAATTGTAAAAGGAAAAAAGATTATCTCTTAATGATAATCTCAGACATGAAAATCAGTAGGTGCAGAACAGAGTACGTACGTTCTCCTCTGTATAAGGGGGAAAATGCACACACCCTTACACTGTAAAATGCACACAAAATGCACACACCATTACACTGTAAAAAAGTAATTAAACGATAAAACTAAAACATGGTGGTGACCTATGGGGGAAAAACAGAACCGCCTTGGAGAAGGAAGATGAAAGCAAGATTCTCCAAATATACCTTGTTTTACAGTTTTGACTTTGGACTAAGAAAATAATTTTAAGTTAAATCAAAATGAGAAAAACAATCTCTAAAACTGAAAATAAATGAAAACAGAAGAGTCTAACTGGGTATGAAGTTGGTGGCATAATCACACAGACAAAAGAATAACTTCTAATAATTCTAAAATATTTTGATTATACATTATTATTGGAATATATTCCAAGGACAGAAAAAATTGCAAAGAAATCAAATTTGCATTCAACCATCTTATTGCTAACAGTAAGACTGGTATTAATATCTGGAAATACATGTGTAGGATAAAGCAAATATATAAATAACATTTTTATCAACATTTTTAGGAACAAACATTTCAGCCTAAGAGAAAAAGGGTATCAATAATTTTATATTTGCTCTGGAAATGTCAACCTGGACTCAGAATATACCAATTTACAGGTATACTAAATACCAATTTACAGGAAATACAGATGTAGGAAAAACAAGTTAAACAATGCCAGAGAAAGCAATAAGCTAGATCAAGAATGTGAACATGCACTTAAAAAAAAAAAAAAGAAGAGGAAAAGATATGGGGGAGAAGGTAAATATTTTAAGAAAGCATCTCCAAAACATACTGTTCAATGGAAAAAGATACAGAACAGTCTGGATGCTGTACTATTCATTATGCTTAGAAAGGAAAAAATAAAATATTATTTCTCCAAAAAGACAACAAATAATAGGGGCATATGGTTTTCGGTTTTGAGCCTTATAAATTTATTGCTTATTCAAAACAATTAACAAAGAAAAAACATTATACATTAAACATCAAATCTACTTTTTGGTGTATTCTGGATGCTACAAAAGCACAAATTCAGATCACTGTCCAAACCACTTAGGTTACTTATGTTTCTTTTATTACAAAAAAGAAAATATGTCTTAAAATAAGTTTTGACTATATTTTTTAATTCTATTAATTTCAATAATATCCTTGAAAAGAAAATTCCAAAACATAAATCCTCACATCTTTACTTAATGATAGCTAACAAGGTAATCCCAGAATTATCCAATGAATCATCCAAACTCTTTGAGGCAGGTACTATTACTTCATTTTGCAAATGAGGAGCTATAACTTGCCAAAGGTCTTGTAACTAGAAGTGACAGAATGAAAATTCCAGGTAACTGGCTATCTCCAGAGCCTGAACCCTTAACCATCACTCGACAAAGCCTCCCAAGGGTAGCCTTACCTAGCGTAGCGAAGCGTGACAAAAGAACGGGGAAAATGGCACAGATAAACCACAGTCCGGGCAACTGGAATGACAACACCCTCGTTTCTTTGAGGTTCACTATGAGGTGTCCTGCACCAATAACTACTTCAGAGCTCTCTCCTCACAAGCATCCCCACACCTCCTGCTTTTAGAGAGATCACACACAACAGGCAAAAACACTTTCTGGTGTCTAAGAGAAAACATACTGCACGTCCAATCCAATTACAACAAATTCTAGTGGCATGAAATCTCAAAGTAACAAGAATGTTTATAATATTCATCCAATATTTTATTTATTTCAATTAATTCTCTAAATCCTTTACATTTGTCACAACACACAATATGTGCAGGCAAATCCAACATAGCTAATGATGCTTGTGGTCATTTGTAGCCTAAATACAGAGGTGTCCATCATTCAAACCAATTTCAACTTTCTTTCTATAACAACAAAGGAAACCATGTCATCACTCTCCGCCTTCGACACATTAACTTCGTTTTTGAGTAGAATACCAAGCTCGTGTAAAGGCAGCTGAGCATTAGGAATGTATAGGATCCTAGTCACTCCTAAAAAGCCCTGCAGGGAATGCCAAGGGTCTGCTCTCGAGACTGAGTCACTAAAGGGTTGCTGACTTACCCTCGCTGGCATTTTCTTTCAGCTGTTCTTCATATTCCTGCATTGCTGACACGCAGCTGTTGTGAATCAGTTCACCCAGGCGTTTCAGATCTGCCACAGACTTATCTACCAGCTCAGCATCACGCGCTATGCATTCCAGCCTGAACAAAGGAAAACATGGAGCCACTTCAGGACCCTGTGCCTGTTTTTCTAAATGTCAGATGAGATACACTAGGTCCAATATAAGCTTCTGCAAAAACACTTTTCTCTTCCTTCATTTTTCATTACAAGGCTCCAACAAGAACCCTTAGACTAGTGACTAAGGGCTAACGCACACTCATTTTTTCATAATGAAGAAGAATTGTGCCTTGGAATGTTCTATAAAACAAAGTAATTCTAAAAAAAAAACAGGATAGAAATAGGGAAAACAAACTTTGTTTATTAAATAAATAGGCTGTCTGCTAATGACAGCACGTCAAGGCCTCAGGACCATTTGCGGTAGAGTTTGCATCACTGTGTTCACGTTCTGAATTTTCCAACCAACTTTCATTCATTGCAATGTTCCTAAAAACAGAGAATAATTACTTCTACAATATGTTTAGTTTATCTCTAAGTCACATGAAGCATACAGATATACTAATGACTAAACATCAGGCTGTCAAAAGGTGCCAAACTCACTTTTATATATCCTTTGGGGTTTTTATAGTAACTGGCTCAGTAATAGGCAATTTACCCCGGGTGGCCAGAAATAGTCCTGGAAAGATACACCTGACTTTCTTGGTTGTACTGTAGTCTGTTGGTACACTTGACCACTTCCTCCCCAAATGGAGAGGACAAAACAAATAATCCCATGTTATAATCTTCATCCACTCTAGAGGTTTATCAAGTGTTAACAGCAGGGAACCTGGTATTTCCTCTACATCAGTGCTATTTGGATTTTGTACAAAGCAAAATACATCACTATAAGAAATTAGTAGCAGATTATAAAATCCAAAGAGCCTTTTATCTTTGACATTATTAAATCTAAGAACTAGAATGGAAAGAGTAACTACACAAACTCTTTTTCAACTGGAATTATCTGAACATCTCTTCTGAAAATTATTTTTTACCATAGTTTTGAAGATACTTGCTTTATCGTCTTAACAAAGATAAAATCTCTGCATGGCTGGGCATGGTGGTTGACACCTGTAATCCTAGCACTGAGACAGGAGGAACGCTTGAGCCTAAAAGTTTGAGACGGTCCTGAGCAACACAGTGAGACCCATTTCTACAAAACTCACAAAAATTAGCTGGGTGTGGGGCTATGTGCCTATAGTCCCAGCTACTAGGGAGGCTTAGATAGAGGGATAGAGCTCAGGAGTGGGAGGTTGCAGTGAGCTGTGATAACACACTCTAGCCCCAGGCAACTGAGCTAGATCTGACACCAAAAAAAAAAAAAAAATCTCTGTATGCATAGTCTGTCTTTATCATCCTTGTCTTCCCTTTGCAAAGGGACATGCATGAATCCAATGTATAAATGTTTGTTAAAAAATGTTTGCAGAAAGAGATGGGCACAGTGGCTCACGCCTATAATCCCAGCAATCTAGGAGGCCAAGGAGGGTGGAGTGTTTGAGCTCAGAATCTCAAGACCAGCCTGAACAAGAGTGAGACCCCATCTCTACTAAAAATAGAACAACTAGCCAAGCATTGTGATGAATGTCTGTAGTCCCAGGTATTCAGGGAGCTGACACAAGGTGATCGCCTGAGCCCAAGAGTTTAAAGCTGACGTGAGCTAGGACACCATGGCACAATCTACCCAAAGGCCAAAGAGTAAGACTCTATTTCAAAAAAAAAGGAAAAAAAAGTTTTCAGGAAAAAGAAATGTTCTTAGCATTACCACTAAATGGAAAATATTATTTTCTTTAAAAAAAAAAAAAAAAGATTCTGGTATATAGTAAAAGTAAAATAGAAGATAAATGATAGTGGGCAGCACCTGTGGCTCAGTAGGTTGGGTGCCAGCCTCATATACCAAGAATGGCAGGTTCGAACCCGGCCCGGCCAAACTGTAACAACAGCAACAACAAAAATATAAGCTGGACATTGTGGCAGGTGTCTGTAGTCCCAGCTACTTGGGAGCCTGAGGCCAGAGAATAGCCTAAACTCTGGAGCTAGAGGTTGCCATGAGCTGTGACGCCACGGCAGTCTACCAAGGGCGATAAAGTGAGACTCTGTCTCTTTAAAAAAAAAAAGATAAATGATTGAACTTACCGTTCAAGAGGGAGACCAAACTTCTTATAAGCCTTGATGAACCTGTGAATATGATCAATAAAATAAATTAAAAATCAGGGACTACACTCTCTCTCTTTTCTCTCCTCCTTGATGCTGCTCTGCAACATCCCTCGCCAATAAAAACTTTTCGTACAAGCAGAAAAAAAAAAAATCAGAGACTAGTTACGTTAATGCCAACATATCCTGTGATGTTGGCAGACATTATATAAAATGTCAGGTTATCAACAAAAAAATTATGAAGCACACACAAAAATATGATGCATACATGGGGGAGGAAAAGCAGTTAACAGTCAAAAACCAATTGAGTACAAAACTTGCAACTACCACAAAATAATGTCTTTCAAACTAGTTAATTTAAAATAATGAGCTACTAGAAAACTACTCAAATATACATCAACTTTATTCACAGTGACTGATCATGAAACTGTTTAGATACGATACAGAAATCTGAGTTAACCCTAATATCCTGGCTCAGCACCCACAACACAGTGGTTACGGTGCCGGCCGCATACACTTGAGGCTGGCAGGTTCGAGCTGGCCTGCTAAACAATGACAATTGCGATAAAAAAAATGGCCACAGGTTGTGGTGGGCACCTGTAGTCCCAGCTACTTGGGAGGCTGAGGCAAAATAATTGCTTAAACCCAAGAGTTTGAGATTGCTGTGAGCTGTGACGCCACAGGACTCTACCTAGGGCAACATAGTGAGACTGTTTCCAAAAAAAAAACACCTAATATCCTTTTAAGAAAGGAGAAGTTCAATATGCAATAAAACATGAGTTACAAACATCCAACTTCCATACAACTCACGCTTACTTACGAAGAACAGGTGTGGAGTTCCTCAAAAGCTCTCCCCCCCAGAGAATGTTTGGGCCTAACTGACAGTACCCTGGAGAGCTCCATTCTGAGGCTTGCCTGAATTTAACCCAACAAAGAACTCAGTTTGTGTGAACAGCCTTGTCCATAATTTCTTGATCAACAATTAGATACAAAGGTGGTTTAACATTTCAGCAGCCTGAAGCAACATACCAACTGATGATAACAAAAGGTTGACCAAAAACTAAAAAGGAAAGACTTGAGGAAAAGATGTCCCTAGGGCACTCTCTGACACACGTGCAGGTCTGCTCACGTGTACAGAAAAGATTTAAGAAGGTCTTTACCTCTCAATTCTGTCGAGCATCTGTGCAAGAAGGAAATGAAGGTTAAGGGAGAGTTGTAAACTGCCTGTCAGAGCACTGAAACATGCCCCAACATAACACACCAAACCCTTCAAAGAAGGCTGGTAGAATTACAGGCTCTAAACATTTAAGGAAATTAAGAAAATCTCTGTCTGATCAAAAGGAATACAGACTGTAATGACATGACTAAGAACACAGACTTCAAAGAACTACTCTGGGAAACTCAATGAACAAGCAAACAGGAACAGCACCAAACTCTGGCTTGCAGGGGAAATTTGATTTCTAGAACTAGCTCATCACATTTACTAAAAATGTTCAGTTTTCAACAAAAAAAATCATAGGACATACAACACACAAAAAGTATCACGCATACATAGGGAAAAAAAGCAGTTAATAGAAACTGTCTCAGAGGAAGTCTAAAACTTAGACTTAAAATACATCTTAAGACGTTAACCGGCTAGAACAAATATGTACAAGAACTAAAAGAATCCATTCCTAAACAATTAAGAGGAAAGTATGACAATGATATATCACCAATTAGAAAATATTTATAGAAATGGTAATTTTTTTAAAGGCCAGGTGTGGTAGCTCACACTTACAATCCCAGCACTTTGGGAGGCTGAGGTGGGAGGATTGCTTGAGTCCTGGAGTTCAAGACACCAGCATAAGCAACAAAGTGAAATCCTATCTCTTAATTTAAAAAATAAGAATAAGAAGTAAGCCAAACAGGAATTCTAGGGGTTGAAAAGAACAATAACTAAAATGAAAAAAAATCGCTAAAGCAGCTCAACAGCAGATATGAACCAGCAGAAGAGAGAGAACATCAGCAAACCTGAAGATAAGCCAATTGTGATTATCCAGAAAGAAAAAAACTTTCCTTTAAAAATGAAGAAGAAATTAAGACATTCCCAGAATAACAAAAATAGAAAATTCATTGCTAAAAGACTGGCCCTAAAAGAAAAAAGAAAGTCCTTCGGGCAGATACAAAAGAACATTAAACAATAACTGAAACCCATGTAAAGAAATATAAGCACTTGTAGGGTGTACCAATGAATATAAAGACTGCATACACGCATTTTGCTTATAATTCTTCTCTTCTCCAGTCTAATTTTAAAAGACATAAAGCATTCATTATAAAACTGTATTGACATAGTTACGATGTGTAAAGATGTAATTTGTGTGATGACAGCAAAAGGAAGGGAAAGAGCTATAACTGGAGCAAAGTGTTTGCATACTATTGAAATTAAATTGGTATAAATGCAAACTAAATCATTCTAAGTTGTTACTTTTAATACCCAGAGCAACCATTAATAAATAATAAATTCAAATAGTATACGAACACTTATTTAACATGAAAAGAAACTAGTAGTAAGAATATAAAGGGAGAAAAAAAGACATGACATACAGAAAAAATAGCAAAATGCAGATCTAAACCCTTCTTTATTAGTAACGGCATTAAACGTAAAGGATCAACCCTTTGACTGCAGAACACTCAGAAACTGGTCAACTAAGGCATGCAGTGACAGCCATTACGATACAGGCTCACTTACTGGATGTTCTTTGGTTTCTTACTAATCAAAATAATTCACCCAAGCTGGTTTCAGTTTCAATATTTTATAACTAATTTAAAAAGGAAATATGTAAGGTGGCACCTATGGCTCAGTGGGTAGGACACCGGACCCATATACTGAGGGTGGCAGGTTCAAATCCGGCCTCGGCCAAACTGCAAAACAGAAAAATAGCCGGGCGTTGCGGTGGGCGCCTGTACTCCCAGCTACTCGGGAGGCTGAGGCAAGAGAATTGCCTAAGCCCAGGAGTTGGAGGTTGCTGTGAGTGATGCCACAGCACTCTACCGAGGGGGATAAAATAAGACTCTGTCTCTATTTAAAAAAAAAACAAAAAACACAAAGAAAGGAAATATGCAAACAAAAATAGTAATACAAAATAATAAAGCTTTGTCTTATCAAAAATTTAACAATTATATTTTGTATGGTACAACTCAAAACACGCCTCGATACACAATCCAACATTACGTTGTATAGGATACGGTACTTCGCTTCACTTTATGTTCTGTGCAAACAACGCATCTCCAGGAAGCGTTTTTGCCATATTCCTGTTATATTGTTATACTTTGATGGAAAATGCCTTTCCGTGAGATGGAATGGATTATTAATCAGAAACACTTCTTCCCCCAGAGTTGTACAATATGATTAACCAGAAGTTCTGAGAACGGCTCAGCACCTGTGGCTTAATGGGCTAAGGCGCCAGCCACGTACACCTGAGCTGGCCGGTTTGAATCCAGCCTGAGCCCGCCAAACAACAATGACGGCTGCAACCAAAAAAATGGCCGGGCATTGTGGCGGGAGCCTGTAGTCCCAGCTACTTGGGAGGCAGAGGCAAGAGACTAGCTTGAGCCCAAGAATTGGAGGCTGCTGTGATCTGTGATGCCACAGCACTCTATCCAGGATGACACCTTGAGGCTCTGTCTCAAGAAAAATAAATAAAATAAAAATAATAATAATAAATAAATAAATATTAATTTAAAAAAAAAGTTCTGAGAACAACAGCTGGAAAACTTCTAAAATTGATGATTAGCTATGACTACTGGCTTTTATTCCTGGTATATTCGCATCAAAATCATATGATTTTATTAGATTCAAATTGTCTGTCCATTGAAGTTGCTGAGATTGACCTTTAAATTTGAAACAGATTCTACACTTTCGTTTTCCAAATCAGATTCTGAGGTACTTGATAGTTTATGTTTTTGTGCGAAGTATTTTTAAAAGCTACCTCTATATCCAATTTCTCCAACAATGACCAAGTCTTCTGAACTTGATGACTCTTCAAAAAAGAAATTTAAGGGTGGCGCCTGTGGCTCAAAGGGATAGGGTGTGGGCCCCATATGCCGGAGGTTGTGGGTTCAAACCCAGCCCCGGCCAAAAACTGCAAAAAAACTAAAAAATAAAAATTCAAAATTCAAAAAAAAAAAAGAAGAAATTTAAAAAAGAAATATGCAAACAAAAAATACTACAAAATAATAAAACTCTGCTGTATCAGTAAAAACTTAACAATTATTTTTTGTATGGTACAACTTAAAAATGCCTCGATGCACAATCCATAAATTTATCAAATTTCTCATACTCCTTATTTATATGCATTCCCATAGGAATCCACGATTTATAGAAATTATTTCACCCATGACTGTGAAAAATATCTAGAATGAAATGTAGGATGCTTACAGATTCATGTCAGATAACAGAACAGTAACAATGTCCTCAGTTTTTTGTTTGCAAATTGCCCAATGGGCTGCCTGTCTTCCCACCAAATGAGTATCTTGTATTTAAGGCCTACAGGCCTCGTTTGCACCAAGCATCCTGTTTTAATGCCTACAGGCGCTGTTCGTAGGTAGTCAAAAGGTTAAAGATTCCGATCCAGAATAAGAGATTGGCAAAAAAAAACTTTTTTAAAGATCCAACACACAGAGTTAGACTGAAAGACATGAATAAGTGTAATAAAAAAAGATGAAAAGAAATAACATCCTTTTTGTTTCAAATACCCGCCCCCCAAAGAGAGCTGGAGTAGCTATAATAGATGTCAGACTAAAAAGAAGACTTTAATACAAAAACTGTTACTAGAGAAAAAGATGGGCATTTCATAATGATAAAAAGGACAATCCAGGCTCGGTGCCTGTGGCTCACTCGGCTAAGGCGCCAGTCACGTACACCTGAGCTGGCAGGTTCGAATCCAGCCGAGGCCCGTCAAACAACAATGACGGCTGCAACCAAAAAATTGGCTGGGCGTTGTGGCAGGTGCCTGTAGTTCCAGCTACTTGGGAGGCGGAGGCAGGAAACTCGCTTGAGCCCAGGAATTGGAGGTTGCTGTGAGCTGTGATGCCACAGTACTCTATCCAGGGTGACAGCTTGAGGCTCTGTCTCAAAAAAAGAGAACAATCCATCTGGAAGATCTAGCAATTATAAAAAAATACATTCAACGACAAAGTCCCAAAACATATGAAGCAAAAACTGACAGATTTAAAGGAACAAATAGATAATGCAACAATAATAGAGACTTAAACACCCCATTTTCAATAATAGATAGAACAACCAGACAGAAAATCAAGAAATGAAAGACTTCACCAATGAAACCAAATATGCCTAACAAACACTGTAATAGAAGATTCTACTCAACAGCAAAAACTTTCTTCTCAAAATAATGTTAGAGATAGGAGCAAGAAAAGGTAGAGGATACATAAAAGATTGACTACAAAGTCAGAATTACTGATATGAGGGTGGGGATGTTATATTCTATTCTGCCAATATTTTGATAGATTTACATTTTTCCACAGCAAATTAAACAAAAAAAGAAGAAAATAGGTGTAACATTTAGGTAGAAACAAAGACATCAAAGTTTCAAACATATTGATGTTAAAAGACTACTGAATATAATTACAATATGCAATTATCTTCATACTTTGCATTTTCTTTAGGCTTTAAAAAAAGTAACTTGAAATGGGGAAAAAAAATAATTTGGATATAGCAATTTTAGATCCTCTATTTTGGAAGGCAGAAGGGTGCAAACAAGATATCACGAATGTGTAATATATACTCCCATAAAAAGTGGTCTGAAATTGATTTTAAATTAGGAAGAAAAGCACACTGCTGAACAATGTATATACTTCTAATTTGTACCATTTTTAATTTTGATATTTATTTCTTTTATAAACAAATACATAAGTCTATCTATATTATGCCAGCGGTCTCCCTGTGGCTAAACTTTCTTTGAAAAATTCTCTGAATAACCAAAGAACAGGAGGTAAACAAAGAGATGAACAATAAGCAAAAAAGATCTTAATTGAGGAAAACCTTGGAGAAGAAGAATCATCCTGAAGATTTGGGGCATGACTCAGCTTCAGTTGACTTTTTTTGTAGGTATTAGCCTCTGCCTACCCTGTCATAAATGTCAGGGATCCAATCAGCCCAAAGCTTAGAGCATGCCCTTCCAAAAAAGCTCAAGCTTCCACCAACCTTCGGATTTCAGCATCAGTAAATCCCTCCACAAGGTCCTTCCGCACGCTTCTGGGGCGCCCTCTGCGCTTTGGCTTCTTGTCATCATCAGAGTCGTCTGTCTCACTCTCAGAAGCAGAGGACCGCTGGGCCTGCCTCTTAGACTCAGTGTCAGAGTCACTGTCATTTGTCTGAGCCTGAAAAAGATTGAGGCAAAGTCACACTGTAGCAAGTGCCAGGTTCAAGAGGTGAAAGGACTAAGACCAACCCATCATAATTCTTTAGTGCTCAGAATTCCCCATCATAATAGCCAAGTCAATTTTTCCTTTAACAAATAAGGAGAGAAAGGACATATAATGAAGAATCCTGTTTAGGATATTCATATTTTTAGAAACATTTCAATGTAATGATACATAAACTGGCTTTAAAATACTTGGGTATTTCTATAATATGCAACATAAATAATATTCAATATAAAACAGACTCGATGTGCACTTCCTTGACCAAGTATCTTTACCTCTTTGTACCTCTGTTTTCTCATTTCTAAAATGGAGACAATACTACCACAGAGTTTTCATGAGGATTAAATCAATCAGCAAGTATAAAAGCAATTAGAACTAAGCTAGGCACATTGTTGAGTATTCAACAAATGGTAGCTAGTATTACATAACACTGACTGGCTATGATCTTGAACAAATCTCAATCTATCATCTTTCACAAAATACATACTAAAATTTGCTCTACCATCTTCACTGTTGTTCTAAAAACTGAATGAGACAGTGCCCGTCATAGTGCTCTATAAGCTATGAAGCTAGTATATGTACCTTATTTACAGTTATTAATCCTTAACAAGTAGTGGATTTTGCCACGTAAAATACATTTCTGTGTATGTGTGTAACATGCACCAACAATTTTGGCCAAACTTTTGGGGGGAAAATAATCTTTCGTATTCATTTTCGTTTTTTTTTTTTTTTTTTTGTAGAGATAGAGTCTCACTTTATCGCCCTTGGTAGAGTGCCCTGGCATCACAGCTCACAGCAACCTCCAACTCCTGGGCTCAAACAGTCTCCTTCCTCAGCCTCCCGAGTAGCTGGGACTATAGGCGCCTGCCACAACGCTCAGCTATTTTTTTGTTTTGCAGTTCCGCGGAGGCCGAGTTTGAACCCGCCATCTTCGGTATATGGGGCCAGCACCCTACCCAATGAACCACAGGCGCCGCCTTTTCATATTCATGTTTTAAAGGAGAGTAGAGGTTACCATGCAGTGGCGTCTCCTTCTCTCATGAGGGGTGTGAGGCATGGAACAGGCTGCTGTGGAGAAGCAGGAGCGAGCCCAAGCATCAGTGAGAGTGGTTCAGACAATCTGAGTGCCTGACCTCCCTGAATTGTCCCCTCCCAGCCCACCCTCATCCCTGCATCCTCTCATTTCCTATCCCCACCTATGTGTGTCAGCAGAAACGTGGCCATGGCTGCTCCACTGAGAATTCTGGTGAGCTTATTTCCTAGGAAGCTGGTGTGAGAGTCCAGGGCCTAATGGTAGATCCTTCCCTGTTCCAGGCTGCCTGTCTCTCGTACCTCTGGTCCTATTCTGAGGCCCCCAGGACATGGCACTGAGGAAGAAAGCCTTCCCTAATGATACCCCAGTGGAATACTATATATTCACATTTCTGTTTAGTGACTAGATGACCTCCTTGAGCCATTCAGGCCTTAGGCACTCAGTACCATCAGAATGAATGACACTAGTTTTTAATACATGAAACTCATAAATTCTACAAATTACCCAGAGGATTCGTTAAAATTAAGACTCCTGAAACATGCTCCAGAACAATGAATCACGTCTCCAGGAGAAAGACCTAGGTATCCATTCTGTTAATGAGCATCCTAGATGGTTCTTCCTACAGGAAAGTTTGGGAAATCATACTAACCCAGCATCTTGGGGGTTCAGACCAGTCATAGGTTCAAAATCACTGTATATGGGTTCAGGTACCCCACCCTCCCCAAGATTTCCTACTTCACTGCTAGGTATCATTATAGACAAAAACTTCATGGAGACTGCGCCCCAAGGTCACAACAGCAGGCTGCCAGTAGAATCAGGTCTCAGAACCTAGGCCTCCTAAGTTCCACCTCTGGGATCATCCTCTGCAGTAAGGTGTCCCAAGAGCCTCAGAATGGAGTCAGTTGTATAAGAGACAAAGCAGCCCAGAAAGGGCCAGGATCTATCATCAGGAACTCAGGGTAGACAGGGCCAGCTTCCCAGGAAATAAGCCCATTGGGATTCTCAGCTGAGCAGCCATGGGCACATTCCCACTGACAGACATGGGTGGGAATAGGAAATAAGAGGATGTGGGGGGCAAGGGTGGGCAAGGCAGGGACAGCTGGGAGAGGTCAGGAGTTCAGGTGGTCTAAAACTCTAACCTATGGCCTGGGCTTGCTCCTGGCTTCTCTGCAGCAACTAGCTCCAAGCCTTGAGCCTCCAGCGAGAGGAGAGGCTTGCCACTGCATAGCCACTTCCACCCTCCTTTTATCAAGGTCTTGATAGTGTCACGTTGCTATCAGTAGCATGCCTGCTTCTAAGATTGTGGTGGCTGTGTCCAACCTAGATCAGCCACGCCAGCTGGAGGCTCCAGCAGCTATGATGCCTGCCTGGTGAAAGGGTGCAATTACCACATTCCAGGGTATTATCATGCATACAGATAACTACTGCTTTCTAGAGTTATACTTTTGACGGATAAGCAATAAATAAGAAAATTAAATACATTTATATAAATACATAATCAGAACTACCTATTTACAATGTGCATCCTTATTTTTCCCTCAAAAATTCGGGCAAAAATAACATTATACACAACAAAATATGGTATTTAAATCAAGTGCTATGAACATTTAAGGACAAAAGAGGAGCCAGTGGTGGCACATGCCTGTTATGTGCTAACTTGGGAATCTCAGGCCAAAGGATTGCTTCAGACCAGTTGTCAGAGGCTAGTGTGGGCAATACAGTGAGACACTACTGACTGAAAAGACAAAAAGAGGTTTGACTCTCTGAAAGTTGAAGACAGTGGGAATTAGAACCAAATTGTTAAGATTACTGTTTCTAATCTCAAAGACAAAATGCAAACTTCTGTCAAACTCAGATCCTGTTCAACCATTACATGAAGATTCCATTCACAAAGACCAAATTAAATGTCTCTACCAGGTTTCCTAACATATAACAACACTCTGGAGGCCTCTGTGTCATGGCAACAACACAAGGTCTTTTATTTGAAAAAGGAGCAATTCTGTAGCCTTTACAGGGTAAGAAGTACTTTTAGATTTTTCATCTCATTTAATCACCTTTTTAGTGGAACTCCGAATTCGAGGAAGCATATATATTTCTTCTAGCTCTTTTTGTCGCTCCTCCTCCTCTACCTTTTTCCTTTGCTCCTCGGGAATGATCTCATCCCAGTCCTTGTGAGGACGCTCTTCTAGTTCTTCTTCATCTTCCATTGTTGCAAAGTTGGCAACCTAAAAACAAATGAAGAAATCATTGTCTGATGGACGTGTCCCCATTTCCAAACACCAAGTCATCGTGTTTTTAATCTGAGTAAGACATTGGGACTGGGATTCCTGTGATTGCATAATCAGATAATCAAGTGCTGACTAATCTCTCCTTGACCCCCACCCCAAAGGCATTTGCCAAACCATCAAGTTCATACAAAATTTTATTGAAAAGTAGGAAACATTGCTTAAAAGAATCCTAAATAGGGAAAAAAGGAAAAAAAAATAAAATAGGAAACAGATACAAATATAAAAACTCTTAACATGTTTTACTGGAAAAGTTATTGTTAAATCATAAACATTTTCTAATATAATGCTAATTAGAAAATTTAGATTATAAAATGCTGAAACCTATCAATAATCCATGATGAATTTATAGACCTATAAATTGCTACTGAACAGAGTTCTTTTGAAATAATGTATAACTCAAAGCAGTTATTATGACTTGGCACCTGTGGCTCAGTGATTAGGGCACCGACCACTTACACTGGGGCTGGCAGGTTCGAACCCGGCCTGGCTAGGTAACAACAATGACAAATGCAACAACAACAACAAAATAGGCTCGGTGCCTGTGGCTCAACAGGCTAAGGCGCCAGCCACGTACAACTGAGCTGGCAGGTTCGAATCCAGCCCAGGCCCGCCAAACAATGACGGCTGCAACCAAAAAAAAAAATGGCCGGGCGTTGTGGTGGGCGCCTATAGTCCCAGCTACTTGGGAGGCAGAGGCAAGAGACTCGCTTGAGCCCAGGAATTGGAGGTTCCTGTGAGCTGTGATGCCACAGTACTCTATCCAGGGTGACAGCTTGAGGCTCTGTCTCAAAAAAAAAACAACAACAACAAAATAGCCGGGCATTGTGGCAGGTACCTGTAGTCCCAGGTACTTGGGAGGCTGAGGCAAGAGAATCGCTTAAGCCCAAGAGTTTGAGGTTGCTATGAGTTGTGATACCACAGCACTCTACCGAGGGCGACATAATGAAAACCTGTCTCAAAAAAAAAAAAAAAAGCCCTTATTATCATCTACCCAACTAATTGCCTTATTTGTTAAAAATATAAAAGTTAAAGACATTTAATGATTTTAATTGCTCAAACGTGCACTTTAGCCTTAGGAATGAAAATAAAAACATAAAAGGGAAAAAAATTAAACAAACTTGGAAGAATATTCTATTTATTTCACGTCATGATTATCTTAGAGTTTTCTTGGAAGCAAAGGAAGGAGTGAAAACAGTGGGAACAGTATGAGCAAAGAGGTGGCCTGCTCAAAGACATTAGTTAATGAATCAATACTAAGAACTTTCCCCTACAAAATTTGGATACCTTAAACTGTGACAGAAGCTCATCTGTTGCACTTGTTGACACTTCATTCTCTCTGGTTTCAGCCAACCGCAAAATTTCATCTATATCCATTTCCTGAAAGAACAAAAGCAGTACAAATATGGTAATATGGTAACAGTGATCAGCATTTACTGACAAGGTTAGGTACAAATAAATGAACTCTTTCTGGCATTCCAGTTAACTTTTATAGTCCAATGTTTTGAACTGTTATTTATACAAATAAAGTGAAACTTCTGAAATTATAAGAAATAAAATTAAGCAGTGGTAGAAGGAGGGGGTGGGGGAGAACTCAAACACAGAATCCTCAAATGCTTTATTCATTCCTCCTTAATTTATTAAGACCTTTGAGCTTCATTAAGAAAAAAGGAACTGTAGCTCAAGCAGCTAGGGTGCCAGCCACATACTCTGGAACTAGGGAGTTAGAATCCAGCCCAGGGCCACCAAACAATGACAACTACAACCAAAAAATAGCTGGGTTTTGTGGTGGCCACCTGTAGTTCCAGCTACTTGGGAGGCTGAGGCAAGAAGATGACTTAAGCACAAGAGTTTGAGGTTGCAGTGAGCTGTGATGCCACGGCACTCTACCCAGGGCAACAGCTTGAGAATCTGTCTCAAAAAAAAGAAAAACGGAAATTATATCCTTCAAGTATTTATTTTTTCCTTATAATAAAAGCCTCTAACACAGACTCAAAATCTTCTAGCAGAAAAATGTAGACTCTCAGGGATACTTCCTGAAAATTTTCTGTTTTCTCACTATTAATTACCTGAGGCTCTGATTCTTCCCCTTCAAGCTCTTTGAAGAGGTCCTCTGCTCCAAATTTCAGAATAGCTGTTAGCTCTTCTTTATTAAACGGATTTGAGCTGTAGGAGTAAAATGTAGTTGTGATTTCCTAGGAATGTCAAATAATGTCTAAGAAGTTCTACTTCAGAATAACTATTTTTCAGAAACGAGTAAAATAATGGGTAAAGATATAAATTCTGCCTCAAAGAAAATGACTTTTCAAGTATTTCATATTTTGTCCACAGATGAGTCTGTGCTAGTAATTCTAACTCAGCAGAAGACTAGAAAATCAAGTAAGGCACTTCTGGCTAACCTACCACATGGGTAAGCAAGAAAGATGATTAACAACATGAAAGAATCAAGTTTTCCTCTCTCCCCTTTGACTCAGAGAATTGTCACTCACCAAAATTTTCAACCTCTCACCTCTGGTTCCAAAATAAAAGAGCTAAGCTTTTTTCACTTACCTCCCTCTTTCCCTGAAAAACATCATATTTTGGAAAGGCTAATTTGAATTCACTTTTAACAAATCTGCAATACTGCCCCAGAAGATATTTAACAATCTGATCAAAATGAAAACTCCAGGGCGGCACCTGTGGCTCATCAAGTAGAGCGCCGGCACCATATACCGAAGGTGGCGGGTTCAAACCCGGCCTCGGCAAACTGCAAAACAGAAAAATAGCCGGGTGTTGTGGCAGGTGCCTGTAGTCCCAGCTACTCGGGAGGCTGAGACAAGAGAATCACCTAAGCCCAGGAGTTGGAGGTTGCTGTGAGCTGTGTGACACTATGGCACTCTACCAAGGGTAATAAAGTGAGACTCTGTCTCTACAGAAAAAAAAAAAAATGGAAACTCCATAGGAGAAATAGCTTGCTTTTGCCTAAAGCCAAATGAAATTTCACAACTTTCCTTTTTTGTCCTTCTCTTTTTGATAGAAAAAGAAAATTGCAATGATCTTCAACTAAACATTTTTACCAATAGTTAAAAAAAAATAACAGCTGCCAGTTCACCCTGGTGAATTCTCCCCGCTGAGAATCACAGGCAACGGCACTGCTGGGCAGACACCCAACACACACAGCTCCACTGCTGCAGAGACTTCATTTCACGCAAGGAGCCAAAAGCAAAGGCAAGGGCGAGGGCAAGAAACAGGCAGAGCACAGAGGCAGAGGGCTAATAGGCAAAGAAAACAAATAACAAAGAAAGCTAACTAAAATTAAAATATCATCCTTCTTGTGGTCTTTTCCAGGTTAAGGAATGGATTAATGTCTAGTATAGATAATCCTACTAGAAGAATGAATGAATTATATCAAATGTGATGTAAAATGAAATCAATTTGATTCTGCCTATCTCCCTAATCTTTTAGGCACTTACTTGGACCTTCCTGAGTTGTTTTCCAGAACTGTCCGGCCAGTGGTGTCCATGCGCTGAATCACCAGATGATCCAATACCATCTTCTTTTTAGCCCGTTCGATGATCTCCTCCTCCACAGTCCCCTTTGTAACTAAGCGGTAGATATTGACCTGTAGGAAAAGGAAATCTTATGCTTATCCTTGATTAAAAAAAAAATTTTTTAAAGGGCAGCGCTTGTGGCTCAGTCAGTAAGGCACCGGCTCCATATACTGAGGGTAGTGGGTTCAAACCCAGCCCCAGCTGAACTGCAAACAAAAAAATAGCCAGGCGTGGCGGGTTGTGGCAGGTGCCTGTGGTCCCAGCTATTCGGGAGGCTGAGGAAGGAGAATTGCCTAAGCCCAGGAGTTGGAGGTTGCTATGAGCTGTGTGATGCCACGGCACCCTACCAAGGGCGATAAAGTGAGACTCTGTCTCTCCAAAAAAAAAAAGAAAGAGAAAAAAAGTAAAAGATTACCTCTGTCAAAAACCAAGAGAGTAAAAAGAAAAAAAAAGCTTGCTCGTTACTACCACAAATGACTCTAAGTTCCCCATCCGAGTGGGCAGCCTTCAGTAAATGCAGTATTTTTAATATCTACAGCAAGTTATGTTCTTAAGTAAAACTGCCTTTAAAAATCTAGTAGGCTCAGCGCCTGTGGCTCAATGGGCTAAGGCACCAGCCACGTATACCTAGGCTGGCGGGTTCGAATCCAGCCTGGACCTGCCAAACAACAATGACGGCTGCAACCAAAAAATGGCTGGGCATTGTGGTGGGCACCTGTAGTCCCGCTACTTGGGAGGCAGAGGCAGGAGACTCGCTTGAGCCCAGGAATTGGAGGTTGCTGTGAGCTGTGATGCCACGGCACTCTGTCCAGGGTGACAGCTTGAGGCTCTGTCTCAAAAAAAATAAAAATCTAGTAGTATAGGGCCGTGCCTGTGGCCCAAAGGATTAGGGCACTGGCCCCATATGCCAGAGGTGGTAGGTTCAAACCCAGCCCCAGGCAGAAACTGCAAAAAAAAAATCTACTAGTACGGCCTGTTCCAATGATAAAAGCTTGCTAAAAAATAATCAGTTGTACTGAAGGAAAGTTTCACAAAAACAGAATCTTCAGCCAAGAATGAAACTTATGAGTTATCCAATACAGAATAGACTCTGAGATTCATAAAAGAAAAAAATGGTTTTATCATACATTGTCATGTACAATAAAAATAGACCACTGGGAACACTGCTAGAATACGTAACAACTTCACCATATTAATTACATCTAATTATCATATATCTCTTAGAATAAATGCACAGAAAGTCATTGGTGGTGTATTCTTCAAAAAGAGAAAGGGAAAGGATCCTTAATATTAATTAATAGCTCACCTTCATTCCAAAGATGACACCTCTTCTCTGAACTAGTTAACAAATAAAAATCTACACTTGGGGAAAATAAAAGCAAAATGGAGGAAAAAACTTTTTCTAAACATCTTCCAAGAGCTAAATCAGCTCCCTTACACCCCACCCCAAAGCCATATCCAGAAGCCTCTCTGCACTGACCTGCTTCTTCTGACCAATTCTGTGGGCTCGGGCTTGTGCCTGCAAGTCGTTCTGGGGGTTCCAGTCAGAGTCAAAGATGACCACTGTGTCCGCTGAAGCCAAATTGATTCCGAGGCCACCAGCCCTTGTCGAAAGCAGGAAACAGAAGTCCTGTATACAATGCAATATACTACTTTATGCAGTGGCCTTCTCAGAAACAGTTTCATAGTCCAATAAGCCCTTATACCTGGAAACCCCTGCAGGTGTGAAGAAAGTGAGATATGATGGACAAACTTTATGGAGGCTAAAAGAATGTAGGGGACTTGATGGCACAGTGAATTTTTATTTGATTAAGAGGTAGAGTCACTGCAGTGTCCAACGGACTAAAGTAGAATCTAATAAGGCAATGGGAGTGAGAGATTAGTGTTATCTTCTGACTAAAACTAGTGTACAAAAAGTTAGGAAAAGAAAATAAAAACAGGGCGGCGCCTGTGGCTCATCGAGTAGGACACTAGCCCCGTATACCGAAGATGGCAGGTTCAGCCTCAGCCAAACTGTAAAACAGAAAAATAGCCGGGCGTTGTGGCGGGCGCCTGTGGTCCCAGCTACTCAGGAGGCTGAGGCAGGAG
>CAUYON010171956.1:0-16113 GCA_963573935.1 Arctocebus calabarensis
GATCACATCTTAGGTCACAAGTCTAATCTCAGCAAATTTAAAAGAATAGAAATTATTCCTTGCATCTTCTCCGACCATCATGGAATAAAAGTTGAACTCAATAACAACAGGAATCTGCATACTCATACAAAAACATGGAAAATAAATAACCTTATTCTTAGGTCATAGATGAGATTAAGAAGGAAATTACCAAAGTTTTGGAACAAAATGACAATGAAGACATGAATTATCTGGGATACTGCAAAGGCATTCCTAAGAGGGAAATTTATAGCACTGCAAGCTTTCCTCAAGAAAACAGAAAGAGAGGAACTTAACAACTTAATGGTACATCTTAAGTAACTGGGGAAGGAAAATCATTCCAACCCCAAACCGAGCAGAAGTAAAGAAGTAACCAAAATTAGAGCAGAATTGCATGAAATTGAAAACCGAAGAATTACACAACAAATCAATAAATCAAAAAGTTGGTTTTTTGAAAAGGTCAATAAAATAGTTAAATCTTTGGCTAACCTAGCCAGGAAAAAAAAGAGTAAAATCTCCAATTTCATCAATCAGAAATGGTAAAGACGAAATAACAACTGACCCCTCAGAAATTCAACAAATCCTTAATGAATATTACAAGAAACTTTACTCTCAGAAATATGAAAATCTGAAGGAAATCGACCAATACTTGGAAGCATGCCACCTACAAAGACTTACCCAGAACATAGTGGAAACGTTGAATAGGCCTATATCAAGTTCTGAAATAGCATCAACTATAAAAAAAATCTCCCTAAAAAGAAAAGCCCGGGAACAGATGGCTTCACGTCAAATTCTACCAGACCTTTAAAGAAGAACTAGTACCTATATTACTAAACCTCTTCCAAAATACAGAAAAAGAAGGAATACTATCCAATACATTCTATGAAGCAAACATCACCTTGATCCCTAAACCAAGGAGAGACCCAACAAGAAAAGAAAACTATAGACCAATATCACTAATGAATATTAACGCAAAAATATTTAACAAGATACTAACAAACAGAATCCAACAGCACATCAATAAAATTATACACCGCAAGTGAGCTTTATCCCAGGATCTCAAGGCTGGTTCAATATACATAAATCTATAAATGTAATTCAGCACATAAACAAATTAAAAAATAAAGACCATATGATTCTCTCAATTGATGCAGAAAAAGCTTTTGATAATATCCAGCATCCCTTCATGATCAGAACACTTTAAATATTTGGTATAGAAGGGACTTTTCTTAAACTGATAGAGGCCATCCACAAAAACCCCAAAACCAATATCATATTGAATGGAATTAAATGGAAACCGTTTCCACTTAGATCAGGAACCAGGCAAGGTTGCCCATTGTCTCCTCTCCTCTTCAACATCATAATGGAAGTTTTAGTCATTGCAATTTGGGAAGAAAAGGTGATCAAGTGTATCTACATAGCATCAGAAGGGATCAAGCTTTCACTCTTCACAGATGATATGATTGTATATCTGGAAAACACAAGACATTCTACTGCAAAACTTTTAGAAGTGATCAAGAAATACAGCAATGTCTCAGGCTACAAAATCAACACCCATAAATCTGTAGCCTTTAGATCTACCAACAATAGGTAACCTGAAAAAATCATCAAGGTTTCTGTTCCTTTCACAGTAGTGCCAAAGAAGATGAAATATTTGGGAGTTTACCTAACAAAGGATGTGAAAGTTCTCTATAAAGAAAACTATGAAACTCTAAGAAAAGAAATAGCTGAAAATGTTAACAAATGGAAAAACATACCATGCTCAGGGCTGGGAAGAATCAACATTGTTAAAATGTCTATATTACCCAAAGCAATATATAATTTTAATGCAATTCTTATCTAAGCTCCATTGTCGTATTTTAAAGATCTTGAAAAAATAATACTTCATTTTATATGGAAACCGAAAAAACCTTGAATAGCCAAGACATTACTCAGAAATAAAAACAAAGCAGGAGGAATCATGCTACCAGACCTGAGACTGTACTATAAATTGATAGTGATCAAAACAGCATGGTACTGGCACAAAAACATAGAGGTAGATGTTTGGAACAGAATAGAGAACCAAGAGATGAATCCAGTTACTTACCATTACTTGATCTTTGACAAGCCAATTAAAAACATTCAGTGGGGAAAAGACTCCCTATTTAACAAATGGTGTTGGGTGTACTGGCTGGTGACCTGTAGAAGACTGAAACTGGACCCACATCTCTCACCATTAACTAAGGTAGACTCACCGGATTAAAGATTTAAACTTAAGACATGAAATTATCAAAATATTAGAAGAAAGTGCAGGTAACCTCTTGAAGGAATCAGCTTGGGTGAATATTTTATGAGGAAGACTCCCCAGGAAATTGAAGCTGTATCAAAAATACACTACTGGGACCTGATCAAACAATCAAGCAGACAGCCCTCAGAATGGGAGAAAATATTTCCAAGTTATGCCTCTGACAAAGATTTAATAACCAAAATACACAGAGAACTCAAACTTATTAGCAAGAAAAGAACAAGTGATCCCATCTCAGGGTAGGCAAAAGATCTGGAGAGAAATTTCTCCAAAGAAGACAGGTGCGCAGCCTACAGACATATCAAAAAAAATGCTCATCCTTAATCATCAGAAAATTGCAAATCAAAACTACTTTGAGAAATCACTTAACTCCAGTAAGATTAGCCCACATGACAAAATCCCAAAACCAGAGAGGTTAGCATGGATGTGGAGAAACGGGAACACTTCTACACTGCTGGTGGGAATGCACACTGCTACGTTCCTTTTGGAAAGATGTTTGGAGAGTACTTACAGATCTAAAAATAGACCGTCCATTCGACCCTATAATTCCTTTACTAGGTATATACCCAAAAGACCAAAATTCACACTACAACAAAGACATCTCTACCAGAATGTTTATTGCAGCCCAATTCATAATTGCTAAGTCATGGAATAAACCCAAGTGCCCATTGACCCACCAATGGATTAATAATTGTGGTACATGTATACCGTGGACTACTATGCACCCTTAAAGAAAGATGGAGACTTTACCTCTTTCACGTTTACATGGATGGAGCTGGAACATATTCTTCTTATCAAAGTATCTCAAGAATGGAAGAAAAAGTATCCAATGTACTCAGCCCTATTATGAAGCTAATTTAAAGGTTTCATATGAAGGCTCTAACCCAAATATAGCACAAGAATATGGGAAGGGAAGGTAGGGGGAAGGTTGAGGTGGAGGGAGTGTAATTAGTGGGGCCATACCTATGGTGCATCTTAGAAGGGTACCGAGGAAACTTACTAAATGCAGAATACAAATGTCTTCATACAATAACTAAGAAAATGCCATGAAGGGTATATAAACAGTTTGATGAAACATTTCAGATTTTATATGAAACCAGCACATTTGTACCCCACCCCTTCTTTGCTCTAATGTATGCAGCTATGATTTAATAAAAAAAAAAAAGATAGAAAATATTAAGTAGATAAATGAACAAAGGATAGGAATAGAAATGTCTTTCTATCAACAATGAGACACCATTTATTTCATTAAGTTTCCAAACATGAAGAAGTTTAAAAGTATTTCCATGACAATGTAGAGAAATATTCCCTCTATATTGCTAGTAAAAAGAGTAAATATAAAACAAACAGCTACTTTGGAGACCTATATAGTTTGAGACGCAAGAATTGTATTTCTTAGTATTTACCCCAGAAAATTATTCACATACATGCACAGGAGATTTGTAGAAGACTGTTTGTTTGCCTTATCTGTAGAACAGAAAAAAAAAAAAGGAGAAATAACCTAGGTACTCATCAGTGAGGAAAAAGTAAAATTAATTTATCTATATTTGATTGTATGCAATACCATGCACCTTTTCCAATGAGTGATTTAGGTGTATATGTCATATTTTTTCAGTGATTTATGGTTGAGCCCAAGTTATAGAATAATGCATATGAAATAACATTCCTTATGTTCAAGAATCTTAACCACACCATTTAGTTTTCCAGGGCATATAAATGTATGAGAAAACATTAAAAATGTACAGAAGAATCACAATAAACCACTACAGTGCTTGCCTCTGAGGAAGGAAGGCAGGTGGGAATTGGGGCATGAATTATGAAAAAGGAAAGTTTTACCTAATATATGTTAGCACAGTTTCCACCCCCCAAATGATTCCTTCTCAAATTACTTGTGTAAAACTTAATAAAAAGAAAAAGAAAATGTGGCCAAGTGGCAATATTTTTCAATATGAAAATGGAGGCTTAGTTTACAACTACCTTCCAGAAAAAGAAAAAACTTTCCCCTTGGGCTATTAAGACTGAATTGTTAGGCAGCTACAGTGTAACTGAATTCCAGGAATGATAATTCCACCACTTTCTATTTGTTCGGCACTTTGCAGTTTTCAAAGTACTTCTCCCATACGTTATTTCCCTGGATTCCCACAATGGCCTTATAAGGAGATAGGCTATTTCCCAGATGATGCTCAATGAAAAGAAAAAAATAACAGATTCCCAAAATTCCATAAACTTACACACATACACATACAGTATCATTTTCTCGGAAACTATGAAGAGCCTTATTTTAGGTGTCCTTTTCTGTACAGGGTCGTTCCTCTTCTTGGGCATGTGTGGGATGGAAAATGGTAATTTGAAAGGTTTGTGTAATGACATAACCTGAGAATCTATTTTAATTTTTGCTTCTGAAACCAGAGAGCAGTATCATTTCTGAAAACTAGACTCTTACTGCCTGGAATTAGGCAATCTAATATTCCACTTAGAGTATACTAAGGCATGACCTTGAAGAAGGGATATGTATTACCATTTCTGGGATTGTCTCTCATGTTTTCTATTCTCTATAATATAATTATCATTATACAAATATTAATTAATGATAATGTATTTTAGTTAGGCAATAGAATTGCTAGCCCTAATGGAGAGGGAAATTAGTTATATTATGAACTCATACTTAGAAGGCTGTGCTCACACTCATGTTGAAGAAGAGGTTGCATAGCATAGGAAGGGGCACTGGGTAAAGTCATTAAGAATCAAAGCACTAGAGTAAGACACATTGGAATTATTATTTTGCCTCTGCTATTACTAGCCATGAAATTTTGGATATATAAAATTAATTCTATAAGTTTCAGGGTCCTCTTCTATATAATGAGATTAGAATAAGAGTTAAAAAAGCAGACTTTGAACCCAGTCATCTGGGTTCACCTGTCTGTCCTGCCAAATATCTTCCTATGTGATCATGGCAAGCTGATTAATCTTCTTTTGCCCCAGTTTTCTCTTCTATACAAGATATAATAATTGTGCCAGTGTTATAGGGTTGTTATGAAAGTTACATGAGTTGCTATGTGTGTATTACACATGTATATGTGTGGGGGTACATAATTCCCATAGGTGTGGCAATGATTGACATTGCTAAGTACTCACTATATGGCAATGGATGTTACTGGTACTTTTGATGCAGTTGACATTCAGAAAGAGGACTTTTCAGATTCAGACAAAGAAAAGACCAGATTCCTCCATTCAGGAAGAGGTGTAATGTTGATGCTCAAAACTTGACCAATGGATACAAATATCCTCAGGAAGTAAAAATGGGGGGAAGGGGCAAGATGGCCAACTGGAAGCAGCTTAGAACAGAGGCTCCTGTCCTAGTGGAAAGATAACCTCCAGAGACCAATTGAGCCGAACCCTGGGAGCCCAGCCAAGAGAGAAAAGTGATAACTACAGGTCACCTCTGCTGGGGCAAGCTGCGACTCCAAGAAACCAAGCTTTAGGAAGAAAAACTGAACTAAAGTTTTCCACCATCCTGGATTTCCAGTACACCCTTCCCAACTTACCTGATGCATCAGAAGCCTGATCCCTGCTGAAACTGAGGGAGGAAAGTCTGAGCATCACCCACCCTCCCTGTCTGCTAGACCATATGGCCTGCCGGGTAAGAGACTCGGGGCCCCATCAAGCCCCTGCAAGCCCCCAGTCCAGGAACTCCAGCCAGAACCACAGGACTCCAATCTGCGCCCAGCAGAGCCCGCCACCCAGCGTAGCCGGGGACTCCACTGGGACCCTCACATTGCTCCAATCCATGCCACACTGGGCTTAGGCCTGCTGCCCGTAGCAGCTAGGAGCTCTGCTGGGACTCCTGCACAGCCCTGATTGGTGCCCCACTGGGACTCAGCCCTCCACCAGCTGCGGCCAGGAACTCCACCAGGATGCCCATGTGGCTCCGATCCATGAACCCCCTAGGCCTTGCTCATGGCCTACAGTGGCCAGGGATACTGCCAGGCCTTGGTAGGGACCCTACAGGGACCTCCGCATGGCTCTGATCCGTGCCCTGCTGGGACTTGGCCCCATGCTCATGGCAGCCAAGGATCCTGCCAGGCCTTGGTTCACAGGCTGCCATAGCCAGGGACTCCGTCGGAACCTCCGTGCAGCTCTGATCTGTAACCTGCCGGGACTCAGCTCCATGCCGACAGCAGCCAGGGAAACCGCCAGACCTCAGTTCACCACCAGTGGAAGCCAGAGACTCCACTGGGCCCCACCCACAGCTCTGATCTGCACCCCGTCGGGCCACGGCCCAGTGCCTGCAGTGGCAAGGAATCCCACTGGGCCTTGGCCTGCCACCCGACGTTGCCAGGGACTCCGCCGGAACCCCTGCAGGCTCGCATCAGTGCCCCTACCAGGCCTCGGTCTGCTGCCTACAGCAGCCAGAATCCCCACCAGGACCCTTGTGTAGCTCTGCTCTGTGCCCCACCAGGCCACAGCCAGGGACTCCTCAGGGACCCTTGTGCAGCTCTACACCGACTTCTGCCAGGCCTCCACCTGCTGCCCACGCCGGCCAAGGACTCAGCCAGAAACCTGCCAGGCCTCTGCCGGACCTCCTGGGCAAAGAACTACAGAGCCGCACAACCCACATCCTCCCCTCTCCTCTCTGCCTCTGTACCTGCCTCGCTGATCAGGCCAGGGACTCAGGAGGCCGCAAGACCCATGCCCTCCTTCCAGAGCCCTCCTCCCAACCAGAGACTGCTGGATGTGGGGGTTCCCTTTGCAGATGGCCACAAAGTGCCAGGAACTCCCAAAACCGCAAACGCCATCCACACCCCGCTGCTTGATCTGGGCATACCACACTCTGGAGTTGCTCCCAAACTCAGAACTCCCTGGCTGGGGCAGTCCCAAAGGACCTATGCAGGGTCACTCCCTACAAAGACCCAGCAACAACAGAGGGATCCTGCCAGGGTCTGATCTGGGAGAGATACCTCCCCAACTCTGAGGACAACAGTGAAAAATAATCATGAGGAGGACTCAACAGAAAAACTCTGGCAATATGAATAATCAAAGTAGCTCAACTCCCCCAAGGAATGACAAGGTAGATACAGCACAAGATCCCTTGAAAAAGCAAATGGCTGACATGTCAGAAATTGAACTCAGAGTCTGGATAGCAAATAAGATCAGTGGAATGAAGTAAAAGATGGAATTAGAATTTCAAGCAGTAATCCAAAAGATGACCCAAAAGATGTCTCAAGAATTCAACAAATTCAAAGACAAAATGACCAAAGATTTTGACACATTGAGACAAGAATTTGCAGTCCTCAAAAATCTGAGAAATACAGTAGAAACCCTCAGTAACAAAATGGAACAAGCAGAAGAAAGGATTTCTGACATGGAAGAAAAAGCTTTTGAACACTCCCAAAATTCCAAAGAGGAAGAGAAATGAAAGACAAAAACGGATAATTCTCTCAGGCAGCTCTGGGATAACTCGAAGAAAACCAATATTCACCTTATAAGGATACCTGAAAACAATGAAATGGCGTCACAAGGCACAGAGTCTCTTCTTTATGAGATTATGAAAGAGAACTTTCCAGAAATGCCAAGAGATTCTGAAATTCAGATAACAGACAGTTTCAGAACCCCAGCATGACCCAATCCAAATAAGACATCCTCCAGGTACATCATAATTAAGTTCACTAAAGCTAATATGAAGGAGAAAATTCTGAATGCAGCCAGATGTAAGAAATCCATTACCTACAAGGGGAAGAATATTAGAATATCTGCAGATCTCTCTGATCAAACTTTTCAAGCTAGAAGAGAATGGTCAGCGACTTTTAATCTCCTAAAACAAAAGAACTTTCAACCCAAGATGCTGTATTCAGCTAAACTGAGTTTCACTTATGAAGGACAAATTAAATACTTCAATGACATCCACATGTTGAAGAAATTTGCTATAACTAAACCAGCTCTCCAGGACATTCTCAGACCTATCCTCCACAAGGACCAGTGCAAACCTCCACCACAAAAGTAAACTCACCAAGAAACTGTTTATCAAATGCATCTTCCACAGTGATGAACAGATTAAAAATGTCTGATGGATTATCTAAAGATTTATCATTACTTTCCATTAATGTGAATGGTTTAAATTATCCTCTAAAGAGGCACAGGTTGGCTGACTGGATACAAAAACTCAGTCCAGATAGCTGCTAAATACAAGAATCTCATCTTACCTTAAAAGATAAATTTAGACTCAAGGTGAAGGGATGGTCATCTATATTCCAGGCAAATGGAAAACAGAAAAAAGCAGGTGTTGCAATCTTATTCGTAGATAAAATAGGCTTTAAACCAACCAAAATAAGGAAAGATAAAGATGAGCACTTCACATTTGTTAAAGGTACTACTCAATATGATGAGATTTCAATTATTAATATTTATGCACCCAACCAGAATGCGCCTCAATTTACAAGAAATACTCTAATAGACATGAGTAACGTGATCTCCTTCAGCTCCATAGTAGTTGGAGATTTTAACACTCCTTTAGCAGTCTTGGATAGATCCTCCACAAAGAAGCTAAGTAAAGAAATTTTAGATTTAAACTTAACCATTCAACAACTGGATTTAACAGAAATCTACAGAACATTTCATCCTAATAAAATTGAATACACATACTTCTCATCAGCCCATGGAACATACTCCAAAATTGATCATATCTTAGGTCACAAGTCTAACCTTAGCAAATTTAAAAGAATAGAAATTATTCCTTGTATCTTCTCCAACCATCATGGAATAAAAGTTGAACTCAATAACAACAGGAATCTGCATACTCATACAAAAACATGGAAAATAAATAACCTTATTCTGAAGGATAGACGGTCATAGAGATTAAGTAAGAAATTACCAAATTTTGGAACAACATGACAATGAAGACATGAATTATCAGAACCTCTGGGATACTCCCAAGGCAGTCCTAAGAGGGAAATTTATAGCACTGCAAGCCTTCCTCAAGAAAACGGAAAGAGAGGAAGTTAACGACTTAATGGGACATCTTATGCAACTGGAGAAGGAAGCACATTCCAACCCCAAGCTGAGCTGAAGAAAGGAAATAACCAAAATTACAGCAGAATTAAATGAAATTGAAAACCGAAGAATTATACAACAGATCAATAAATCAAAAAGTTGGTTTTTCAAAAAGGTCAATAAAATAGATAAACCTTTGGCTAAACTAGCCAGGAAAAAAAGAGTAAAATCTCTAATTGCATCAATCAGAAATGATAAAGCCAAAATAACAACAGACCCCTCAGAAATTCAACAAATCCTGAATGAATATTACAAGCAACTTTACTCTCAGAAATATGAAAATCTGAAGGAAACTGACCAATACTTGGATGCACGCCACCTTCTTAAACTTACCCAGAATGAAGTGGAAATTTTGAACAGGCCTAATCAAGTTCTGAAATAGCATCAACAATACAAAATCTCCCTTAAAAGAAAAGCCTGGGACCAGATGGCTTCATGCCAGAATTCTACCAAACCTTTAAGGAAGAACTAATACCTATATTACTAAACCTCTTCCAAAATATAGAAAAAGAAAGAATACTACCCAACACATTCTATGAAGCAAACATCACCTTGATCCCTAAACCAGGGAGAGACCCAACAAGAAAAGAAAATCATAGACTAATATCACTAATGAATATTGATGCAACAATATTCAACAAGATCCTAACAAATAGAATCAAACAACACATCAAACAAATTATACACCAAGACAAGTGGGCTTTATCCCAGGGTCTCAAAGCTGGTTCAATATACGTAACTCTATAAATGTAATCCAGCACATAAACAAATTAAAAAAATAAAAACCAAGGGACAGAGCAAGATGGCAGTCAGGACAGATGTGTAGCCCATCTCTCCCAAGTCTTCAGGTGAGAGGGAGAGGGCAATGGATCTTTCCCCATGTGAATTATTGGAGTGGATCGACAGCTGGAAATGCATGGCAAATTGGTGGGTTGCTGTGTTTGAGGTATAATTTAAAACCATGGACTTTGCGGTGGAGTTTTTCCTCTGCCTGGCTCCGCTGGCTAGCAGCCGGCCCCTCCTTCAAGATGGACAGCAGTTCGCAACTCACAAAATCTAGTTGATGAAATTTCTGTGAAGTGTAAATTCCTAAGTGGAGTTATATGTCCAGATAGGGGTGCCACTCAGAGCCACGGAGGACTGCGCAGCCTGAGGGAAAATTGAGGGGAGGGGATCCCGCCTATAAAACAGACATTTTGAATTATCCAAAATGGCAGACACCTTTTCCCAGAACATTAGGAGAAATTGAACAGTCTATAACATTCCTGGTGGAGAATGCTGGTGAGGTCTGGCTGTTCAGGCTGTGTGGGGAACTGGAGCTCTCAAAGGAGAGACTTTGAGCGGTGGAAATTGGGGAATAGTTCCCCACTTACTGCAGCTGCAGCAGCAGCAGCTGCTGCCAACCCCTCCCCCACAGCCAATTGCAGTTGACAGTTCGCAGGAGAAAGTGGGAGCACAGTGGAAAGATTTGTGAAGTGTGGACTCCTGTACCGAGTTGGGAGGTTGGATAGGTGTACTGTCTGGAAGAGAGCACCCAAAGTGGGGCAACATTTAGGAAACAAACTTTTATAGAAACTCTAAAAATGGTGGCCTGCCAGGTAGAGTGGTTACCGTAGTAACAATGCAAACTGCAAATCAGGTATAAGCCTGGGAACCACTCACAACGCCACCTAGTGTCCAGAAAGTATATTGCCTTATAAATTTTTTCCTATTAAAGTTGACATCTACCTCATACGTATAGATGTGTATTTCTATATATATACAAGAATAATATTTTTGAGGCTAGTGCCTTTTTTTCTCCATACTTTTTCTTCAAGGAGCTATTGTTAATTTTTAATTTTTTTATTTAATTTTTTCTATTTTAATTTTATTTTTCTTTTTCCTTTCTTCTTTTTTTAACTCTGTTATGAACACTACTTTTTTTCTTTTCCTTCACTCTTCCTCCTCTTCCCTTCTTATGGATTCTGACAGTGCTTACATCGGATTTTTTAGAGGCTTTTTTTTCAATTATTTTTATTATAAATTTTGTTTTGTTTTGTCTGTATGTCTATGTGTTTCTGACTGTGCATGCATCTGTGGGCTTATATGTCTGGTAACCTTTTTATCTATTTATTAGTTCATTTGGTGTCAATGTGATTGGTGTCCTGCTAAATCCTCAGATTGGCTAGTTTCCCTAACTCCAATTTTCACATTCAGCAAGAACAAGGGGGAATGGCATATGACAGCTGACTGGAGCCAGCTCCTAACCGAGGCTCCAGTCCAGAGGGAGAGATAACAGCCAGAAAGAACCCAACTAAGCCGAAGGAGGGGAGCTGAGCTGAGAGATGAGATAAATAATTGCTCATCTTCCCTGCTGAGGCAAGCTTCAACCCCAAAGAAACTATTTTCAGTACAGATCTCATCCCAAAGAGGTTGTGTGGCTGCCCCCTCCCCTAAGAGAGCTGCTTGCTTACTGTGTGATCTCTACTGGTCTCTTCTTCCTCACCTCACCAGAGGGAATCGCTGGAAGTTAGGACTCCTTCTCAAAACAACCCCTACTGAGAGTCTAGGAACTCGTTTGTCTGGTACAAAATTTGAACAAATGTTTTCCTTGTCATCTTGATTCTTCAGTCTAACTCCCCACCCCCAGCCTGGCAGTCTAGGAATCTAACTCCTCCAGAATCCAGATTGTCTGCATTTCTTAGCTAGGAACGGGCATTGCATAGATGGTGGCTGTACAGCTGTGCTGTACCTGTGAATCCAGTAACTGTACAGGAATACATAGAGGGAAAGGTGACTATCCTGGCCCAAAGAAAAAGAGTATCTCAGCAGCAGACAGAGGCTTGGGTTCCTGCACTGTGGGTGGCGGCTCAGAAGCTGCTGAGGTGCATGAACCTGAGAGGAGGCACCTCCAACCCAACTTTAGCATTAGTAGAGTGATCCTGCTGGGGTCTAACTCTGGAGAGTCATCTCCCCAACTCTGTGGCCTTCCAGAGGGAACCAGACCTCACCCTACAGGGATTCCAGTACTGCAGAACAGCAGCAACAAGGGGCAGTGGCCGAGGGAGAAATTAGTTTGCTGCCTGGATATCCTCAGGATTGGACTGAGCTCAGGTGGAACTTTCTTCAGCTGCCATTGAGCACCTGAGGCACGCAGCCCTCAACCTCCCCTGCTGGATAGTGGCAGACTGTGGTATCCACGAAGAGGAGGCAACAACCTCACTTTGACTCTGGCAGGCACATAGCCCTGGCATATTTGCTTATTGGACAGAGCAGGGCCACAGAGACTGGGTTAACAGAGACTGCCAGAGAGACTACCAGGGATTGGGATGACCAGAGTCTGATGATGAAGGACGACCAAGGTGACGTAAGAGGCATCAACCCCCTGGTTCTAAACCTCCTACTGGACGGGCATTTCTGACTCCTCGGAGCCCCAAAGGCCCTCAAATCACACTGAAGCTGCCAATATACCCCCAACATCTAGTTGCTGGAGTCCTCTTAAAGTATCCAGCTAGAGAGTGGGGGGCTATCGGAGACAATTGGTCTGGAACTCTTGAACTAGACAAATTATCTGAGGACCCTCCTAGGTGGGTCCCAGGTTTTTCTGTAGTAGGAAAGTTTGATTGTCCTCTCCCAGATGTTACCAGTAGGGGAAGGGATGTCCTAGTTGCTTGTATTTCACCAAAGCTGAGGCTGCAACCCAGGCTTACTGATAACTAGGATTAGACAGAGATCAGCTGAATACAAGACAGAGCCACCTACCCCCACTACACCAAGCAGGCCTCTAGAGTCACAGACTGTAATACTGTAAAGGTTCTTTGCAAAACTGTAGAGGAAAAGCTTAAGTCACCAGTGCCAGTTCCTAGGCAAAGGGCTAGTCAACCACAACCATAGAAGTTTCCAGTCCAATTTCACCTGACCTGCTCATCTAAATAAACACTGAAAAACAATCATGGGGTGGAATCAGTGGAAAAATTCTGGCAACAAGAATAAACAGAACAGTTCAACTCCCCTAAGTAATGACAAACCAGCCACAAACAGATAGCTGAGATGTCTGAAATCGAATTTAGAATTTGGATTGCAAACAAAATCAACAAATTGGAAGTGAAGATGGAAGTAGAGATTGTAGGATTAATTCAGAAGATGTCTCAAGAATTCAACCAATACAAGACAAAATGACCAAAGATTTTGACACATTGAGACAAGAAGTTGCAGCCCTCAAAGATCTGATACAGTAGAATCCTTCAGTAACAGAAAGGAGCAAGCAGAAGAAAGAATTTCTGACACTGAAGACAGAGCTTTTGAATGCTCCCAAATGCTCAAAGAGGAAGAGAAATGGAAGGCAAAATCGGATCATTCTCTCAGAGAGCTCAGGGATAACTCAAAGAAAACCAATATTCATCTTATAGGGATACCTGAAAGTGACAAACTGGCTTCACAAGAAACAGAGTCCCTTCTTCATGAGATTATGAAAGAGAATTTTCCAGACATGCCTAGAGACTCTGAAATTCAGATAGCAGGCAGTTTCAGAACCCCAGCATGACACAACCCAAATAAGACATCCCTCAGGTACATCATAGTCAACTTCACTAAAGTTAATATGAAGGAGAAGATTCTGAAAGCAGCCAGATGCAAGAAAACCATTACTTACAAGAGGAAGAATATTAGAACAACTTCAGATCACTCTGCTCAAACCTCTGGAGCTAGAAGGGAGTAGTCATTGACCTCTAAGCTCCTAAAACAAAATAACTTCCAACCCACAATCCTATATCCAGCCAAACTGACTTTCATTTATGATGAAGAAATTAAATACTTTAATGACATCCATATGTTGAAGAAATTTTCCATTACTAAACCAGGTCTCCAGGATACTCTCAGACCTATCCTTCATAATGACCAGCACAAACCTCCACCACAAAAGTAAACTCACTCAGAAACCTTCAACCAAACTCTAAACTTCACAAAGGCAAAAGGATCAAAAATACCCACTTCTCTTTCGAATGACTTATCATTATTTTCAACTAATGTGAACGGTTTAAATTGTCCTCTAAAGAGGCACAGGTTGGCTGACTAGATACAAAAACTTAGACCAGATATCTGCTGCATACAACAATCTCATCTTACCTTAAAAGATATATATGGACTCAAGGTAAAGGGATGGTCATCTGTATTCCAGGCAAATGGAAAGCAGAAAAAAGCAGGTGTTGCAATCTTAGTCACAGATACAATAGGCTTTAAACCAACCAAAGTAAGTAAAGATAAAGATAGACATTTTATATTTGTTAAAGGTAATATTCAAAATGATGAGGTTTCAATTATTAATACTTATGAACCCAACCAGGATGCACCTCAATTTATAAGAGAAACTCTAATAGACATGAGCAACTTGATCTCCTCCAGCTCCATAGTAGTTGGAGATTTTAACATTCCTTTAACAGTGCTGGACTGATCCTCCAAAAAGAAGCTAAGCAAAGAACTTTTAGATTTAAACTTAACCATCCAACATTTGGATTTAACAGACATCTACAGAACATTTCATCCCAACAAAACTGAATACACATTCTTCTCATCAGCCCAATAATCATACTCCAAAATTGACCACATCTTAGGTCACATGTCTAACCTCAGCACATTTTAAAAAATAGAAATTATTCCCTGCATCATCTCAGACCATCATGGAATAAAAGTTGAACTCAATAACAACAAGAATCTGCATACTCAAACAAAAACATGGAAGCTAAACAACCTCATGCTGAAGGACAGACAGGTCATTGATGAGATTAACCAGGAAATTTCCAAATTTTTGGAACAAAATGACAATGAAGACACGAATTATCAGAACCTCTGGGATACTGCAAAGGCAGTCCTAAGAGGGAAATTTATAGCACTACAAACATTCCTCAAAAGAACAGAAAGACAGGAAGTTAACAACTTAATGGACATCTTAAACAAAGCAAAATTACAGTTATGAAGTAGCAACGAAAATAATTTTATGGTCGGGAGGGTCACCTCAGGTCCCCCAAAGGGGGAAAAGGAAGAACATTCCAACCCCAAACCCAGCAGAAGAAAAGAAATATCCAAAATTACAGTAGAATTAAATGAAATTGAAAATAAAAGAATTATACAACAGATCAATAAATCAAAAAGTTGGTTTTTCGAAAAGGTCAATAAAATAGATATACCTTTGGCTAACTCAACAAGGAAAAAAAGAGTAAAATCTCTAATCTCATCCATCAGAAATGATAAAGAAGAAATAACAACAGACTCCTCAGAAATTCAAAAATTCCTTAACAAATACTACAAGAAACTTTACTCTCAGAAATATGAAAATCTGAAGGAAATTGACCAATACTTGGAAGCACGCCACCTTCCAAGACTTAGCCAGAATGAGGTGGAAATGTTGAACAGGCCGATATCAAGTTCTGAAATAGTAACAACTATACAAAACCTCCCAAAAAGAAAAGCCCGGGACCAGATGGCTTCACATCAGAATTCTACCCAACCCTTAAAGAGGAATAGTACCCATATTACTCAACCTTTTCCAAAATATAAAAAAAGAAGGAATATTACCCAACACATTCTATGAAGCAAACATCACCTTGATCCCTAAACCAGGAAAAGACCCAACAAGAGAAGAAAATTATAGACCAATATCACTAATGAATATTGATGCAAAAATATTCAATAAAATTCTAGCAAAAAGAATCCAGCAACACATCAAACAAATTATACACCATGGCCAAGTGGGCTTTATCTCAGGATCTCAAGGCAGGTTCAATATACAT
>CAUYON010171964.1:0-24450 GCA_963573935.1 Arctocebus calabarensis
CTATAATTTGTGGCACATTTATATCTATAGTATAACCTGATAGGATATGTGTATATGTGATTTGAAAACCCTCAGTAGATTATTTATTCATGTTCAATTTATTTTATTCAGCATTTAATTTTTTTAAACTAAGCATCTCACATAGGATATAGTAGAGATTGTGTATTCAATAGTTATTAAATGTTTTCTTTTGCCTGTGTTTGTCATAATATTAGATTCACCATCAATAATCTACACTGAATAGTTTTGGTGCACTCTTACAATTTCGGGGGTTTTATTTTGTTTTCTGATAATAGAAAGAATGCATCATGCACACTGGAGGGAAACTGAAAGTATACGTGAGTATTCAAAAAATCACATATCATTCCTCACATCATGAGATTATCAACATTTTAATTTATTTTCAAGCATTTCCTAAAATGATTTTAGTTATTTATTCATACCTTGCATTAAAAATCATTTTTCACATATGTATTTCTTACATTATAAAACATTCAATAAGAACATTTTGATGGAATACAGAATTGCAATAAATCAAAGTCATAATAGACCTAATCCTTTCCCAATCCTAAAACACTCAGATTGTTTGCCATTGTTATTACAATTAATGCTGTTATGAGCACCTTTGCGTTGAATCTTGTAAGCACATCTCTAATTATACTCCTGTACTGGAGTCCTGAAAGATGAATTACAAAATCAAAGAGTACAAAGAATTTTAAGACTTTTCATCTGCATTACCAAATTATTTTACATATAAACTTTAGCAACTTATACACCACAAGCATTTGCTTCCCGGCACACTCACAAGCATTGTACCTGATCACTATTTTAATTCTTTCCAGTTGAAAAAGCAAAACGAAGCTCATTGCTAAAATTTCCATTTCTAATAAGCTTGAACATTTCCTTAAGCTTGTTAGCCATTTGTCCCTTCAGATGCTGCCATGATCTGACTGTACTTGGTTCATAGAGAGCTTTACTCAAAATTCCCACCAGCTCACTAATGAAATTTCAGCTCATCCGAAAGTGAGAAGCTGTTTATACTAGATATGGGTTAGGACGAAACAGTACCAATACTGTTCAGCATTTCCAACAGAATTTTCTATGTAGTTGGAGTTTCACTATGTTGCCCGTGGTAGACTGCCATGGCGTCACAGCTCACAGCAACCACTAACTCTTGGGTTTAAGCGATTCTCTTGCCTCAGCATCCCTGACTACACCTGTGACTACAGGCACCCACCACCATGCCCGGCTATTTTTTGTTGGTGGTGGTGTTGCAGTTGTCATTGTTGTTTAGGACACCTGGGCTGGGTTTGAACTTGCCTGCCCAAGTGTATGTGGCTGGAACCCTAACCACTGAGCTATGGGCACTGAGCCCAGTTTTGTATATCTATACCATCCTAAACTGTGGCCCCTGTAACTGGGGAACTGAATCATTAAACTTTATCCCAAAGTTTATATTTTATATTATATACTTTATATTTTAATTAATATAATTTTTTATTCTTTTTTAATACAAAAATAAACTTTTATTTTGTTAAAAAATGTTTAAATATTTTTCTTTTAATTTAGACACATGCATTCATACTTCTCCCAAAGAGGATGGGCATGGCAGCAAGGCTCTTGGGCCTGGGGTACGTGGTTATGGAACAAAGGAAGAAACGGGGATGGATTGCCTTGCTAGGGCAAAACAACTAAGGTACACCTAAAACTATGGTTTATTTATTTATGTTTCCCAACATATAGTAGGGGGTTATCTAGCTTCCAGTGAGGTTAGGTAAATGGGAAAGAAATATAGCGGGAAGATATTTGCTTCCCCCAGAACCCACCATCCTGGGCTACCATCCCTTAAGTCAAAACACCATTTGAAAATTCAGGAGTCAGCACTTGTAGCCATAAATTGGTGCTACTTTCTATATTCAATTAAGCCCCAGAAAGCTTGAAACAGTTAAGTCCAGCACTACCAACATGCCGCCACTCATACAATTCCATTCTTCCTCCAAACTCGATTCAAAGAGTGATAGACATGAGCATCAGACAAGTAACACAGGACAAGGCTTGAAACATACTCTCCTGGAGAGGAAGACAGGGCCCAGCCAATGCGTAAGTGGGGGAGGAGGCAGCTGAAAGCAGCAGTGGGCATCCTGCCTGCTCCAAGAGCTTTTCCCTCCTGGAGCAAGGTATCTCACCCCTGGCTCTGCCAGGTTAACAGTCTTGAGCAACCACACTTTTAGGGGCCAAAAGGGCAGAGAGGTTTGGAGATGAAACATTGACTCAGAATTGGCAGGAGGAAAATGGCAGAAGCAGCACCCACTGAGGTCTCCAAGGCAAAGCTAGATTCAAGATCATTTTTAAAGGATTAAACCCTACATGGAACCAGTGAGGGATAAAGCAGCAAGATAAGGGGAAAGAGGCCCCCTCAAGGGACCCAAGGAAGAGAGCCACTTCTTATAGCCAAGCAAAGAAAAGCTTTAGGGATAATCAAGTTCCCCCAATCCCATCAAATGCATAGAGATCCAAGTGGGCTGCACCTTATACCCTCCAGCAATGATGGCTCTCAGGGAAAAGGTGGGCAGGGTAGCCGCCTGACTATAGTTATACACTAAGCAAGAGTCAGGGAAGTGAGCGAACGGTATGTACAGATGTTTCCTTAGTTCTCCAGCCTCACCAGTGGGATTGTTCAAGTACAAGTCTTAGGCTCTGCCCTGCTATACCCAGCCTCCCCTTCCCCAACGCTGGTACTTCCTCTAGGAGAAGGCAGAGGGCACCAAGGCTGCCACTACCCTGCTAGTGCCTGAAGCCAGAGATCTGGGGCAGATTTGCTTTATGGAACTTGAAGAGTCAAAGGCTCTTCCTAGCAGGTGCCAAGGTCCAGATTTGGGAAAGGGGTAGGGGAACAGGGTCAAGGAACAAAGGCTATTTTTTGCGGTTGTGCTGCCTTCGAGCTTGCAGTCGCTGTCGAGCCCCTGGGGTCTTGGATCCCGCACCAATGGAAAATGAAGGGGCTGCCGATCCTGGAAAAATTCAACAAGATCTCATCAGGGCTGCTGTTACCTTAGAAAACATCATGTGTCCTGTTGTCTCAAAAGTTATGCCAGTAATAGAATACTGGGTGCTTCCTAAGCTGCACCAGCACTGTGCAGAGGGGCCTATTAATGCAAAATCCCAGAGAAGGTCTGAGAATGAGAGGCTCACGAACCCACTTATATCTAGCTTCCCAAGTGATCCGGGAATTTCTACCCAAGATGGCTCCTTTCTGATCTCCACTGTCCCAACCCCCTTACCTGGGTTGTGTGAATTCCCAGCCCAACTGCACCTTTCCCACACTAAGCCTTATCACGGGGCCTCAGAGAGCTAAGAAACCACTCCCCACCCCAATCTGCCTGGGAGGAGAAATGCAAGTTTCACTAGCAACAGTGACTTGCTGCTTACCGAAGGGTCCAACTCCGACAAAGCCTTGGGTAGGTGTTGAGGATGCCCCAAAGGAGAGGGTGCTGCTTGATGTGCCCACTCCAGGGGTAGGGGTGTTCTGACCAAAGGTGGGAGTGGAGGTGCCTAGAATGAAGAGAGCAGATAGGAGACAGCTGCAGAGCAGGCAGTGAAGTGGTCTGTCTGCTGCGGGAGATTTCCACAGGATGCCTCCCTCCCCTCCTTCCTGGCGCACTCCTGCCAAAGGGACTGCCTGAGATAGTGAGATAACATCTTAACATGTGGTGCTCCAGGTGAGCCTGCCTATTCTCAGCCTGCTAATGGCAGTGCTGCAGCAGAAAAAGCCCCTCCTGCTGCCTTCCTCTGGTCAGGTAAGGAAGTCCCTTGATGACCAGGCCTGTGAAGAGAGGACCTCCATACCTCCTGGCTTGCCCAGCTTACCTATTTTTAATCAGGATTGATTTTGTTATGCTGCTTCTCCCTAGTTAACTGTCCCTTCCCCTCTAGATACCAGAAACTTAGCATCACTCCACCCTGTTGGCCTCTTATCTTCTCATGGTGCTCTCTGGAACACCATGAGAACTCCCCTCCCCTTGCCCTAACTTAATTTGAGCTGTCCTGTCCTCACCGTGCTTTTCCCTTCTCAAAACCAGGCTCATCTCTCTCATGTGGATAGGTCTTGGGGCCTTAGAAGTACAGACCATCTTCCTACTCCCTAATGGAGCATCCTCATCTTCAAACACCCCAACTTGTTTGAAGTTCAGGTCATCAGATTCAGTACCTGGTCTTTGTGCTATCTTTCAACTGCCAGGCCACTCCCCTTCATTCATAGAGGACACCTAGCTAGCTGCACCCTCTCCAGCACCCCCCATCACCACCCCTGATGACATCATCTGTGAGAATGACTAATGATCCTCTCTAGCCCCCCTCACCTTGCTTCCTTGAAGAGCTTTTCCTCTATCCTACCTCTTCCACCACCCACTCCTATGATCACCCTGTCACCACCAGGAACTGCTCCAGCATCTAAACCTCTACTACATTCTTCTCCAGCTCACTTTTTCTAGTTTTCCTACTTCCTGCATTTCCTCAACTTCATCAAGGCCTCTGGTTCACTGCCCTCTGCTGCTATGCATGAATTTCCACAGGCTGAGTTTTGCCAGCTACCTATTTATTTTAGGTCTACATCTCAACAAGCATTGGTCAGGTAGGTAAGGAAGGCCACTGACTGGTCTCATTTCCATCACAATTTTCCAACCCACAAAACTGCCCAGCCAATTATTACACTTTCTCCCTGCCCCCTTTTTTGAGACAGCATCCCTATCACCCAGGCTACAGTGCAGTGGTGTCATCATAGCTCACTGTAGCCTTTAATTCCTGGGCTCAAGTGATCCTCCTACCTCAGCTCTGTGCCACCACACTTGGTTGTTTTTTTTTTTTTCTTTTTTTTTTTTGAGACAGGGGTCTTGCAATGCTGCTCAGATTGGTCTCCAACTAGGATCCAGTGATCCTCTCACCTCAGCCTCCTAAGTCAATGGCATTATAGGCATGAGCCATCGCACCTAGCTATACTCTTTTTTGAGACAGAGTCTCACTTTGTTGCCCTTGGTTCAGTGCTGTGGCTTCATAGCTCACAGTAACCTCGGATTCTTGGGCTCAAGTAATTCTCTTGCCTCAGCCTCCCACATAGCTGGGACTATAGGCGTCGGGCCACAATGCCTGAGACAAGGTCTTGCTCTGGTTCAGTGTCATCTCGAACCTGGGGGCTCAAGCAATCCACCCACCTCAGCCTCCCAGAATGCTAGGTTTATAGGTATGAGCCACTGCGCTCAGCCTACACTTTTTGTTCCTTTCCCACTGTTCAAAATGCCTATTTCAAGAGGCCCTCTTTTTTTTTTTTTGGGACAGAGCCTCAAGCTGTCACCCTGGATAGAGTGCCGTGGCATCACATCTCACAACCTCCAATTTCTGGGCTCAAGCGAGTCTCTTGTCTCCGCCTCCCAAGTAGCTGGGATTACATGCGCCCGCCACGCCTGGCCATTTTTTTTTTTGCTGGGGGGGGGTTGCAGCTGCCATCGTTGTTTGGCGGGCCCGGGCTAGATTCGAACCCGCCAGCTCAGGTGTACGTGGCTGGTGCCTTAGCCGATTGAGCCACAGGCGCTGAGCCAAGAGGCCCTCTTTTTAATAATGTTTCCCTGACTCACTTCTAAGATCTTCTTTCATATTTAATGAAAAAAAACAGAAGTTACTAGGGCCAAAATTTGTCTTCCATATGGCTGCTAAGACTTCATTTTTCTACTAAAAATTCTATAATGATTTCCCTTAATACTTAAACCACCAAAAAAGAAAAAAAAAAAAACCACAAAACTCAAAACACCAAGTGGAGACTATGAATGATCTTGATCTCCACTTACCTCTCAGCTCCTTTACGTTTCCTCCATTGTTATCCCTCCTTCCACACCTGCCTTTTCTCTGCTCATGAATACACCAGCTTGTTTCAGCCCCTGGGCCTTTGCACTAGGTAATTTCCTGTGCCTACACTGCAGAATCTCACTTTTGAGCTCTCCCTCCCACCCGCCTTTCTCGCTCATACACTAACACTCTTCCCTCACCCCATACTCTCTGCCTTTTTTGTGGCAAAAATATGTGGGTCATTAGGAAAGTTTTTGAGATGCACAAAAATCAAGAAAAGTAAAATCTGTGCAGATGGAAAGAAAGGGAGTCCTCTTAGCAACAGCCATAAGCCAAGCGAGTTGGAACTTGCACAGGTGAATCAGAAAGGACAATGTCAACTGTGTTTCTTGGAAGTGAAATAATAGACCATAACACAACAGTCTGTCTCAAAACTTTGTTAGTGACCCAAGTATTCTCAACTTTACTTTCTCAGAAAGGCCTTCCTTGTCCACCTTTAATCCATAATGGCTTCTCCAGTCAGTAATTACACACCTTATCAAAACATTTTGTTGCTACCTGACATTTAATTGACTTCCGTATTTAACATCTATCTTTTTACCACCATGAAAACTCCCTAAAAACAGAGTGCATTCCCACACTTACCTCCAAACACAGGTTTGTTCTCAGGTGTGCTGGTTGCATTGAAGGCAAAGGGTGTGCTCTGGCTGGGTGCGCCCAGGGTGTTCTGACTTATATTCCCCCCAAAGGGGGTGGTGGTGCCGGTGGTCCCGCTCTGTCCTGCTCCAAAGCTAAATGCTCCAGACATAGAGCTGGCACCTGGGGTAGCCACATTGATCCCAAAGCCCCCACTGCCAGTTGAGGCTGCTGGTGCCCCAAACGTGAAAGGGCCAAACACTGAGCTACTGGTCCCACTGCTGGCGGTTTGGGTTGTAGCTCCAAAGCCAGAGGTGGTGGGTGCACCAAAGGAGAAAACAGCTGTGGTGCTACCAAAGGCTGGCTGAGTGCTGGCAGGTGTGCCAAAGGCAGAGGCTGTGGTTTTCAAACCACCAAAAGCTGAATGCGTAGTGCTGCCAAAGACTGGCTGGGCTGGGGTTGGCGCTGGAGTTGCAGTTAGAGCTGGAGCTGCAGAGTTTCCAAATGTGAAAGAGCTGCCGAAGCTTGGGACAAGAGCGGGCTTAGTGGCCCCCTGCGGCTGCCCATCAGTGGCCCCAAATGCAGGCTGGGGGTTGGCTCCTGGATATGATGGGAGAGGAGGCTTGGTGCTTGAGCCAAAGGGAATGTTGAATGCTGGGGTGGTCGTGTTACTGAACGTCAGCGCAGACTGGCTGGTGGTGGCTGGGGCTGAGGTGGTCAGAGTGCTGCCAAAGCCACTGAAGCTGGCAGTGCTGCTGCTGGTGGCTGTCTGAACAGCACTGGGAAGGGACTGGCCGAAGGTGGTGATTGTGGTTGATACAGGCATGGCAGGTGGCTTTCCAAACTGGAATATGGAGCCCATGGCTGGGGTAAAGCTGGCACTGGAGGCAGGGGGCGCCCCAAAGAGGAAAGGCTGTGCAGTGGAAGTGGTGGTGCTAGTTACACTGCTCACAGTGCTGCTCACACTGTTTACACCAAAACCAAAAACAGGCTTTGAAGCAGAGTCTGCAGAGGTACTGGCTGTGCTGATGGATGCCACTGTAGAGGTGGCAGTGGCCAGCCCAGTGAAGAGAGGGGCAGTTGTGGCTGCAACAGTGGTTGGAGTGGTCGTCTGTTTGAAGAAGGGAGCTGACAAGGGCACAGATGGAGGCAGCCCTGTGTTGCTAAAGATAGGCTGGAAAGTCAGAGATGAGGTACTGGAGGTCGTGGGGAGGGTGGAGCTGGAGGATGCAGAGGATGCTGTGGTTGTGACTGAAGGGCCAGATGGCTCAGGGCCTTCATTCTCACTCTTAGGTGGGGCCATAAAAATGGGTTTGAACATGGGAGATGCTGAAGACACAGCAGAAACAACAGTAGAAGGAGGGTTAGAAGGTGGGGTGCTCAGTATTTCAAATAAAAAACCTTGCTTGGAGGTGGGGGATGGGACAGACGGGGCTTGGGGTTTGGCAGATGTCTCTGCTGGAAGGGCTGGAGGTGACTTAATGTCAGTGACTGGTATCGAGGAAGTAGTAGGGACCAGACCCATGAATGTGACTGTTGATTTTGAGTCTGTAGAGGTGCCTGGAAGGGGCCCTGACTGTGAAGAGCCAAGAGGGGCCAGAAGGCTGGGTGTCTTTGGAGGTGAATGGGCCTCAGTGGTTGCCACTCCAGGAGATTCTGGGAAGAGTAGAAAAAGTGCATTTGAATACTTTCAATATCTCTGTATCCTTCCCAAGCCAACCACAGTTCCAGGGATTCAAGAGTCAGTCAATAAATACAGCTAAGCCTATATCCTACGCTTGTGAAATAAATTCAAATATATGGAAACTATACCAAGTCCAATCACCTGAACTCAAGTTCAGTTACTTATCTAGATATACCTTAGGTATCGAAGAAATATTTACTGTGTTCACCTACCAGGCATTCAGTAAAGAGTGTACAATGAGCAAGTCTCTGATCTTGAGCCATGAGGGTGAACACTAACCCTCTGCCACTATGTGATAAACTGCAGTACCAGAGGTGTACATTCATGCAGTGCCATGAAGACACCAGCCTACAACACTCAAAAGACCCTTGAAAGCCTAGAGCAGTGGTTCTCAACCTGTGGGTTACAACCCCTTTGGGGGTCTCCTGCCTTATCAGATATTTACATTACAATTCATAACAGTAGTTATGAATTAGTTACGAAGTAGCAACGAAAATAATTTTATGGTTGGGGGTCACCACAACATGAGGAACTGTATAAAAGGTCACGGCATTAGGAAGGTTGAGAACCACTGGCTTAGAGGGAAAGAAGGAATTAGTGTTATGCTGCACTCAGGGTTCTAATCAGCATGTAACAACTTAACATAATCACATACACAAAAACCCCTCACAGGAGAACGCTGTTAACATTATTCCCATTTTACAAATTCTAACAGCAAGCCTCAGAGCAGCCAAGAAACTGGGTCTCGCATTAAGAGCCAAAACTTAGCTGCCTTCCCTGGTTTTAAGTGTTGCAGCACACCTTCCCTAAAACTTCGTGATTAGAGAATTCTCAAGTCTTTGTGCTTAGACTAGCTCAGGTTTGGTAAGTCAGAATGTGTTCAATCTTTGAAATAATCTCCAGTGACTGACAGGCGTGATTTTCCTTCACCTAAGCAAAGGCTGATGCTCCAAAGGCATCTCTTGCACTCACCTGGGAAGGATGGAAGGCTTGGGGAATTCTGCATTTTCTTCAAGCTCTCTAACAGTGGGTTAGTGCTTGGGGCTGGGAGGGAGGACAGGGAGGCAGTTCCAGCAGCAGGGAGGGTAAAAGTAAATGAAGACTGAGTGGTGGGTGGAGTCTCAGTGACAGAGGCTGAGGCAGCATCTGAGGAAGAAAGAAAAGAGAAAACTGTTCTTGCTTGTTCGGGACTTCTCTCCAGATGGCTTATCAGAGAGCAGAGGATGCTCAGAGCCACAGGACGAATCATCTAGGAGTGCCTCCCCTCCACTACATGGGTGTCCAGGTTTCAGTGAAGACCCACATAGATTTCTCAGTTGAGAAAACAAAGTCTTCCTGGGGTTGTTTTTTTTTTGCAGTTTTTGGCCAGGGCTGGGTTTGAATCCACCACCTCTGGTATATGGGACCGGTGCCCTACTCTTTTGAGCCACAGGTGCTGCCCTTCCTGGGGTCTTTTGAGAGAACCCCATTTTTAAAAAAGACACCAAAATAATACCAGAGGGAAGACATACTTTAAATCTCTCTGGAGTGTACAACTGATCTGTACTCCTTACCGGTCTTATCCTCCAAAACCTTATTAAACCATTGTAATGAAGCTTTCTTTTCTAAGTCCAGGTCTTCAGCAGTGATTGAATAGCCAAGTTGGGGAGGTGGAGGCTACCAAAGAGAAAAAGGGGAAGCCAGTCAATCAGAAGAAACTGCAAGAAACCTGTAGTTAGCCTTCTTCAGCCTCAGAACAGTAAAGCTGGGGTGAGCAGGAGTAGATGGACAAAATCATACCAAAGTGAGCTGTTCCCCTCGCCTGGAGGGCAGCAGCTGAATCTTCCGTTTTCGCTGCCCAGAGCTGCCAGGTGTAGATGGGGAATTCCATGAGTTTTGTTTCTTCCATGTAGTTGTATCTGCAACTAAAGAAAAAAATCTAGACTTGTTTGCATTCTTCCCTCCTCCAGAAATGGATAATTTTGTCTACCAAGTTGGTTTCAACACAGAGTTTTCACTGGGTTATCTCTCAAATGATTCCATTTTCCATGGCTTGGGAAGTTGGATGGTGTTTCCAAGATTATTTCTAATAGTCAAGAGCAATGGTTCTCAACCTTCCTAATGCCGCTATGTATTTTCACTGTTACAAAGGGGTCGCGACCCATAGGTTGAGAACCGCTGGTCAAGAGGATATAAAGAGACAACTGCTTCAAGGTTGTGCACACAACTGTTTTGTGGGCAGTGATTTTTTGAGTTTATCTCTATCCAACAGTTGTGTTTTACCAGACTACAAAACTCTGAAGGACAGGAAACCTCTCTGTAGATACCATGCCCCAGACAAAGTAATGTGCAATATATTTTTTCAATAGGTGTTAATCTAAATGTTCCCCATAAACACTTTTACCACCACCACTCTCAGCCACTACTGTTGGCTTGGCAACCTACCCGCTTCTCCCTGGGACTCCTTGTCTGTCGCCAATGGAGTTGAAGAACTGGAATGATGACATAGCTCCTCTTCTCTATTAGAAAAAAGGGCAGACTTTATAAAGAAAGCTTTCCCGATCAAAGTACTGAGTAACTTTTTACATGCTTGAGCTACCAACTGGCGACCACCCATGAGGGCCATAATTTATGATCTCAGTATGTCAGGATAAAAAAAAAACTCAAAGTGGGTTTGAACCCAGCCTGGGCCTGCCAAACAACAATGACATCTACAATCAAAAAATAGCCAGGTGTTGTGGTGGGTGCCTGTAGTCCCAAATGCTTGGGGAGCTGAGGCAAGAGAACGCTTAAGTCCAAGAGTTAGAGGTTGCTGTGAGCTGTGACGCCACAGCAATCAACCCAGGGCTACATAATGAAACTCTGTCTCAAAAAAAAAAAAAAAAAAAAACCTTCCTCACAACCTGCCAAATTCCTAGGAGATCTAGACACAGATCTAATCCCTGAGGGAGTGGAATTCCAGCCAACTAAAAAGGACCTAGGGGGTCAGCTAAAGTCAAGAACCTAAAGGGTCTTACTGACTGCCACGATTCTATCTTGGGTGGTCTCTGTTCTTGTACCCTGACTCCTCTGTTGGGGCAAGAGGCAGACAGCTATAAATCTGTTAGAGATGAGAGTAGTTCAGGTGGGTACTTCACTGCCCTTCTCCTAGGACTTAATTTCTTTGCTCCTCCAAGTCAGAAGAGAATAAACCCTAAGACCTAAGTACACTTCCCTCCTTTCCTCACCTCTCATTTGTTAATACAGCAAATGATAACTGCAGAAGAATGCTCATTACCTTATTTTCTTTGTTGGCCTCTCTGGTGTCTGGGAGCGGGATGAAGCCGGGCTAGAGAAGGGGGATGAAGTGGGGCCACTTCTCTTCCAGAGCTAGAAGTCAACCAAGAGTGACATGACTGCACCAGTTAATAATTTAGCATCTGACCATCAACCTAACTTAGTGGTTTTATTCATCGCTGCATATAAACTCTCCTTTTAAGTGACTAACACAATATTTTTCTGTGAAAAAAAGACCCTTAAAAAGAAAAGTCAGTTGCCAGTTTCAATTATGGAAGCAAAAAAGAAAAACAAGGAGTCTAGAAAAGTAATGGAATGCTAACTATAATAATAAAAGGAATGAATGTTCCTAGCATATATTAAAAAGTGGAATGTTACATCAGTTATGGTAGAGCTATGATGTGTACAAGGACTGTTTATAGAAAGGATAAAATTAGGAAACTGTCCAGTGACGATAAAGCCAATAAACTAATTTAGTCTTAATTTCATTAAATGTTTTCATTTACTAAACTTATTTTTTAAAATACTCTGTCATGGCATTTATGACTTCTACAACACTTGTTTATTATGTGATAAAATAATTTATACATCTGTCCTTTGTATCAGGCAAGTCTTTGACATCAAAGATGGTATTTTCTTCTATGCCTCCTTCAAAAGCAACAAAGTAGCTGACTCTGCAAATATTCTTGTAAGAGTTGAGCCTAATTTGCAAAGATACTAAACTATCACCTTAGACCCTTTTTGTCCTACTTGAAGAGCTTCTAGTAATTTCTTTTCTTTTCTTTTTTGATACAGAGCCTCAAGCTGTCACCCTGGACAGAGTGCTGTGGCATCACAGCTCACAACCGCCAATTCCTGGGCTCAAGCAAGTATCCTGCCTCGGCCTCCCAAGTAGCTGGGAATGCAGGCACCTGCCACAACACTCGGCCATTTTTTTGATTGCAGCCGTCATTGTTGTTTGGCAGGCCCAGGCTGGATTTGAACTCGCCCGCTCAGGTGTACATGGGTGGCGCCTTAGCCTGTTGAGCCACAGGCGCCGAGCCATCTTCTAGTAATTTTTTACCCTGTAACAGTTGCATCACCTTTGTACAAACAGGAAACAGCAATAAGAATTCACAAGAGGAAAAGAGGGATTTAAAAGGTGATAAAACAGTAGAAAAGTTCTATAAGATGAACATCGGGAAACCTAAGGCCCAGAATGACCTTGAGAAAAATGCTCACATCAGTAACAGTTTTTAAAGATAATCTTAGAATAAGAAACAAGAAAAGACAGTCATGGCAGCACCTGTGGCTCAAAGGAATAGGGCGCCAGCCCCATATACTGGAGGTGGTGGGTTCAAACCCAGCCCCGGCCAAAAACTGCAAAAACAAACAAACAAACAAAAAAAAAACCCAGTCATTTGTTAAGACCAGAGCACAGGGGTTTAAAAAATATGGGATTAGGCTCAGCACTTGTGGCTCAACAGGCTAGGGTGCCAGCCACGTACCCCTGAGCTGGCGGGTTCGAATCCAGCCTGGGGTCGCCAAACAATAGTGACGGCTGCAACCAAAAAATGGCTGGGCGTTGTGGCGGGCCCCTGTAGTCCCAGCTACTTGGGAGGCGGAGGCAGGAGACTCGCTTGAGCCCAGGAATTGGAGGTTGCTGTGAGCTGTGATGCCAAGACACTCTACCCAGGGCGACAGCTTGAGGCTCTGTCTCAAAAAAAAAAAAAAAAGGGGGGGAGATTATGGGGATATAAAAGAGCAAAATAGAAAAGTCTATTAAAGTGTTCCAAGGAATGAACGAATATATATGACTAAAAACATAAATACAGAAATGCACACACAGCATAACCTCTGTAAGTTGATCACTCAAGAGACTGCAAGAAACTGGTCAATATACAGAGGTTTGGTCAAAATAAGGAGCTAGGCCTATTGTACTGACATGTACATGTCTGGTCTATGAAAATTAGGTCAACTTGAGGTGGTAAATGTAAGGAGGTGGTCAACTATAGAGGTTCTACTGTGTGTGCATGTGTATAGCATTATCAATAATTCAAATACCTAACTGGTACCTATACCTAACTAGCTCACTGGTTTTCATACATGATTGCTCATCAATCAACTGTGGAACTTTAAAAGACATTTTGTCTGGGACTTACATTTTTAACCAAAGTGCCCTGGACACCGAAGGTTCCACATGCCTGAGCAAATAAGGGTCGGAAATGCCAAAGTTGAGCTAAGTGCAATGGCTCGCACCTATTACCCTAGCACTCTGGGAGGCCAACGTGGGTGGATTGCTAGAGCTCACGAGTTTGATACCAATCTAAACAAGAGTGAGACCCCATCTCTACTAAAAACAGAAAAACTAGCTGTTGGTGGTAGGTGCCTGTAGTCCCAGCTAGGTAGGAGGCTGAGGCAGGAGGACGCTTGAGCCCAAGAGTTTGAGGTTGCTGTTAGCTATGATGATCCCACAGCACTATACCCAGGGTGATAGAGTGAGAGTCTGTCTCAAAGAAAAAAAAAAAAAAAGAAATGCCAGAAATGATTGTAAGGTTTACCCAGGGATGAGAACAACTTGATTTAACAATTATCAGAAAATAGCGTTGTATCTCTGGTTCATGGACTATACATAAGCACACATTCCAGGTTTCCAGGTGTAACAAAGACAAGGATGTTTGCTGTTACTTCTTTTCAATGCTGTACTGAAAGTCCTAGCCAAATGTAATAAGGAATAAACGAACAAAACAGTGTAAGTATGAAAAGAAAAGGAAAATACTGTCATTATTAAAGACAAAATGATTGTATGTACAAAAATCCTAAAGAATATAGAAATATTCAACATTCAACAAACTTTCTGACTACAAAATCAGTTGAATTTCTACACACTAGCAATAGACAACCAAATTTTAAAGATACTATTTACTGTAGCATTAAAAGCACAAACCTAGGCTCGGTGCCTGTGGCTCAACGGGCTAAGACGCCAGCCACGTACACCAGAGCTGGCGGGTTCGAATCCAGCCTGGGCCTGCCAAACAATGACGGCTGCAACCAAAAAATGGCCGGACGTTGGCTCGGCGCCTGTGGCTCAAAGGGCTAAGGTGCCAGCCACATACACCTGAGCTGGTAGGTTCGAATCCAGCCTGGGCCCACCAAACAATGACGGCTGCAACCAAAAAATGGCTGGGCGTTGTGGCAGACGCCTATAGTCCCAGCTAGTTGGGAGGCGGAGGCAGGAGACTCGCTTGAGCCCAGGAATTGGAGGTTGCTGTGAGCTGTGATGCCACAGCACTTTATCCAGGGTGACAGTTTGAGGCTCTGTCTCAAAAAAAATAAAAAGACAAAAAAAGCACATACCTAGGAATAAATCTAATGAAAGAGAAGTAAAACCTCTATAAAGATAAATTAGAGATGACATAAATAAATGAAGGATATACCATCTTAATAGATTAGAAGACTCAATATTAAAAAGTGTCAATTCTAGGTGGTGCCTGTGGCTCAGTGAGCAGGGTGCTGGCCCCATATACCGAGTGTGATGGATTTGAACCTGACCCCAGCCAAACTGCAACAAAAAATAGCCAGGCATTGTGGCAGGCGCCTGTAGTCCCAGCTACTTGGAAGCCTGAGGCAAGAAAATCACCTATGCCCAAGAGCTTGAGGTTGCTGTGAGCTCCACAGCACTCTACCAAGAGTGACAAAGTGAGACTCTGTCTCTAAAAATAAAAAATAAATCAGGCAGCGCCTGTGGCTCAAAGAAGTAGGGCACCAGCCCCAGCCAAAAACCAAAAAAAAAAAAAAAAAAAAAAAAAAAATTAAAAATGTCAATTCTAACCAAAATAATCATCAGTAGATTAAAGGTACTCCCAATCAATATCTTAGCAAGTTTTTGTTTGTTTGGTAGAAATTGACAGGTGGAGGCTCAGTGCCTGTGCCTCAACAGGCTAAGGTGCCAGCCACGTACACCTGAGCTGGCAGGTTCGAATCCAGCCCAGGCCTGCCAAACAACAATGACAGCTGCAACCAAAAAATGGCTGGGCGTTGTGGCGGGCACCTCTAGTCCCAGCTACTTGGGAGGCAGAGGCAGCAGACTCGCTTGAGCCCAGGAATTGGAGGTTGCTGTGAGCTGTGATGCCACAGCACTCTCTCCAGGGTGACAGCTTGAGGCTCTGTCTCAAAAAAAAAAAAGAAATTGACAGGTGGAAAAAGTAATGAAAATGCAAAGGGCCAAGATTCCAAGGCAATTCTGAAGCAGAATGAGAAAGTGGAATGACTTGTTCTACTAGATTTCAAGACTTAAAGTACAAGATAGGAAAAAAAGAAATAGTAAAACAGGAAAAAATGAACTAGTATACAGCAATGAAAATGAATTACCTACTGTTACACATAAAAACATAGACAAATGTCACAGGTAAAATCAGAAGTAAAAAGTCAAACAGCAAAGAATACTCTATGTTGGCTTGGCACCTGTGGCTCAAATGGCTAAGGCGCCAGCCACATACACCTGAGCTGGGAAGGTTCGAATCCAGCCCGGGCCCGCCAAACAACAAGGATGGCTGCAACCAAAAAATAGCCAGACATTGTGGCGGGTGCCTGTGGTCCCAGCTACTTGGGAGGCTGAGGCAGGAGACTCGCTTGAGCCCAGGAATTGGAGGTTGCTGTGAGCGGTAATGCCACAGCACTCTACCTAGGGCAACAGCTTGAGGCTCTGTCTCAAAAAAAAAAAAAAAAAAAAAATACTCTATGTTTCCATTTATATAAAATTCAAAACAGGAAAAATTATACATGGTGCTAATAATACTCAGGAAGGAGGGAGAAAAGGAATAGTGATGAGGTGCAGGTGTGAAGGGGGCTTCTGGGTTTTGAAAATGTTCTACTACTTCACTTGGGTGGTAGTTATATGAATCTGTATGTACAGTGATCTGTTTTTCTATACAGGGTAGCCATAAAGTTTGTGTATGGCCACTGTATATATTATATTCTCATTTAAAAAGGCCATATAAAGAGTAAGGTAGATTACATGACATGGAAGGTTATACGACACAGGGATAACAGATAAAAGAGAAAGGATGATGCTTTTAAAAAAGCATATAATGCAGTGACCCCATTACGTAGAATACTCCAAAAGTTCTGTATATTACGTGTATTTGCAGATACAGTAAGAAAGTTACAACAGGTACTTATGGGATGGAGACTGGGAGAGTGAGAACAGAGGAATCTTGTTTTTTACTTTAAAAAACCCCTGAAACTGGGCCGGTGCCTATGGCTCAGTGGGTAGGGTGCTGGCCCCATATATTGAGGGTGGTGGGTTTGAACCCAAACCAGGCCAAATTGCAACAAAAAATCGCTGGGCATTATGGCAGGTGCCTGTACTCCCAGCTACTCAGGATGCTGAGGCAAGAGAATCACCTAAGCCCAGGTGGAAGTTGCTGTGAGCTGTGTGACACCATGGCACTCTACTGAGGCTGATAAAGTGAGACTCTGTCTCTACAAAAAAAAAAAAGCCCAGGAAAGGTATACTTACATGTTATAGATTCCAAGAGTGTACAGTAAAGAGTAAATTTCCCTTTTGTCTCAATAATTATTACCAGTTTCTAATATATGTCAGAATCATTCTATGCATATTTTTTTTTTTTTGAGATAAGAGTTTCACTTTGTCACCCTCAGTAGGGTGCTTATGGCATCATACCTCACAGAAACCTCAAACTTTTGGGCTCAAGTGATTCTCTTGCCTCAGCCTCCCAAGGAGCTGTGACTATAGGCACCTGCCACTATGCCCAGCTATTTTTGGAGACAAGGTCTCACTCTGGCTCTGACTGGTCTCAAACTTGTAAGCTCAGGCAATCTACCTGCCTCGGCCTCCCAGAGTGCTAGGATTATAGCCCCCCTACCACACCTGCCCATTCTATGAATATTAAAAGATTAAAGGTATCAGCAGCCCAAATAATAGAGATACTATTCAAAGTTCTGCACCTTGTTTTTTATTTTTGAGTACTGCCATACTCTTAATAGTAACACAGTATTTCAGTTTATAAAAACACTGTTATTCAACCAGCTTCCCTGAAAAGATACACTGTTTCTAAGCTTCTGCTATTAAAATAATGCCACAGTCAAATGCTTGTACATGTCTGTCAGCCTATGTGCAAGATAACTTTCTACATGTAAAGCTGGTGGATCAAAGAGCATATGCATCCCTAAGGTTGGCAATTCCTGCAATGCAGCCCTCTAGAGCAGTGGTTCTCAACCTTCCTAATGCCACGACCCTTTAATACAGTTCCTCATGTTGTGGTGACCCCCAACCATACAATTATTTTCATTGCTACTTCCTAACTGTAATTTTGCTATTATTATGAATAATAATGTAAATGTCTGATATGCAGGAGACGCCCCAAAGGGGTTGCAACCCACAGATTGAGAACTGCTGCTCTAGAGGGACTGTACCAATGGAAGCTCTCACCAGCGATGCATGAGTTTCTTTCCTCTAATACTGTACGTGTATGGTTTCTATCATATACTTAAAACTTTAGTTTGTCTGGAATAGGATTCTCTAAGACAAGAAAAACTCCTGAATAAGAGAAGAAAAAAGACCAGTAGCCCTTCAGAAAAATGGGAAAAGACATGAACCAATAGTCATGAAAACGCAATGGAAAATAATCATTAACATACGAACAGATGGGCTCAGTGTCCGTAACACAGTGGTTAGAGCACGCCAGCCACATACACCGAGGCTGGCGGGTTCAAATCCAGCTTGGGCCAGCTAAACAATGACAACTGCAACAAAAAATAGCCAGGCATTGTGGCGGGTGCCTATAGTCCTACCTACTTGGGAGGCTGAGGCAAGAGAATCCCTTAAGGGCGGCACCTGTGGCTCATCGAGTAGGGTGCCGGCCCCATATACCAAAGATGGCAGGTTCAAACCCGGCCTTGGCCGAACTGCAAAACAGAAAAATAGCAGGGCATTGTGGCGGGCGCCTGTAGTCCCAGCTACTCAGGAGGCTGAGACAAGAGAATTGCCTAAGCCCAGGAGTTGCAGGTTGCTGTGAGCTGTGTGATGCCACAGCACTCTACCAAGGGCGATAAAGTGAGACTCTGTCTCTACAAAAAAAAAAAAAAAGAGAGAATCACTTAAGCCCAAGAGATGGAGGTTGCTGGGAGCTCTGACGCCACAGCACTCTACCGAGGACGACATAGTGACACTGTCCCCCCCCAAACAAAAAAACATATGAATAGATGATCAAACTTATTCACAAGAGACAAAAACTACATACTATTCTTCACCTGTAAAATTAGGAAAATCCAAAGCTATGATAACCTAATCTGTTGGTAAGGCTGTGGAGAAATGATCCCTCTCATACAATGCTGATGGAAATGCTAAATGGTACATGTCCTGTAGAGAGGGGATTTAACCACTGACCTTGGATTCTGATGTCTAGGAATTTATTCTTAAAGTATAACTGCCAAGAGCAAATGACATATGAACAAAAGTATTCTTTGCAGCACTATTTGTAATAGCAGAAGACTAAAATAACCCAAGGATTATCAATAGAGCCTACAGTGACTATGCAGTTGTTAAGCAAAAAGATTAATTTCTATGTATTGCTATTTGTGACTTCTACTATATAATCAAGGTTCAAACCTATATATATTGTTCACTACCTTAAATGTTGTAACGGAGGAGCTGATAAATACACGTACTTATCTGCATGTAGTTTAAAAAAATGAAGGATAATCAAAAAGTAACAAAGTGGAGAGGAAAGTGATAGAGACTACATTTCTCTGAGTATTTCTTGTTTTAGTGCATCATCTCTAGAACAAGTGAATTCTTTCCTTTTTTTTTTTTTTGAGACAGAGTCTCACTTTGTCATCCTCGGTAGAGTGCCATAGCGTCACAGCTCACAGCAACCTCCAATTCCTGGGCTCAGGTGATTCTCTGGCTCAGCCTCCCAAGCAGCTGGGACTACAGGTACCCGCCACAATGCCCATTTTTTTTGGGGGGGGAGGGGTTGCAGTTTGGCCACAGGTACCCCTCCTTATTTCATTTTTTATTTATTTATTTTTTGAGACAGAGTCTTAAGCTGTTGCCCTGGGTAGAGTGCCACTGTGTCATAGCTCACAGCAAGCTCCAACTCTTGAGCTCAAGAGATCCTCTCGCCTCAATTTTTCTATTTTTAGTGGAGACAGAGTCTCGCTTTTGCTCAGACTGGTGTCGAACTCCTGAGCTCAAGCTATCCACCCACCTCAGCCTCTAAGAGTGCTAGGATGACAGACATGAGGCACCATGCCCAGCCCAATTGAAGTATTTTAAATAATTCAAAGAGAAAAACAGAAATCCCCAAAACTTTCAAACACCTTGAACAAATGAACATTACTGATATAAAGTTGGTGGTGTAACTGACAATTCATTTACTTTAAAGTACAATGTTCTGATTGTATATCAATCCCTAGTATTCACAGAAAGATATATAATCCTTAAACTGACTTCAGAAGTCTTATGTTAATAATGACATTGATTGGGATAGTGTCTGTGGCTAAGTGGGTAGGGTGCTGCCCCCATATACTGAGGGTGGGGAGTTCAAACCCAGCCCCGGCCAAACTGCAAAAAAAAATAGCAGGGTGTTGTGGTGGGCACCTGTAGTCCCAGCTACTTGGGAGGATAAGGCAAGAGAATCGCTTAATTCTGTGAGGTTGCTGTGAGCTATGTGATGCCACAGCACTGTACCAAGGGTGAGAAAGTGAGACTCTTTCTCTAAAAATAATAATGACACTGATGTTGTTATTTGAAATTGTGTGCACTAGGGTCACTAGGATCAATCAAATAAATAACTATGGATCAACATTTTTTGTATAATACATAAAAATATAAAAATCAAAGAAATTATGTAAAAAATTCTGTCAACGTAAATCTGAATTTGAAATATCATGATTAATTACTTACACTCCTCTTTCTAGAGGACTGGTGTATCTCCTGTCTCCTGGAACGTAGAATACAGTTTCTAAATACCATTTCCAAACTGAAGAAAGCAAAGCTATTTGACAAAAGAGCTGATTTCACTCTAGGTTGGAAATGGACTTTTTGGGAAGTGGCAGAGGAACAACGAAGCTTTCTATCAAAGACTGCTGAGGTAAAAACAAAAGGATATAGAAACCAGTTTAAAAGGGCTCCCAAAGCCCAAAGTTGGAAGTTTGTACATCAAAAATAATAACTATAATGTATTAAAAAACATGAAATGTTTATAAAAACTCAAGACACTCTTAAAGGTAGCAAAAGCAAAAACCTCACTGGTCACCTTTGGCCTTAGTTATCTGGTCATTCAAGCCTCTAGACAGGGCCTGCTCCTCCATACAAAAATTTTGGTAAGTGTAGGGGGAATAAGAGTATTAGAGTATTACCATTTGCAACCTAGTTTAACAGTATATCTAAGTAGATGTCGATAAATGGCCAATATAATCATTAGGTGAAAAGCTCACAGAAAGGGGTCAGGTGTGGTAGCTCACTCCTATAATTCGAACACTCTGAAAAGTCCAGGAGGGTGGATCACCTGAGTTCAGGAGTTTGAGACCATCCTGAGCAAGAGGGAGACCCCATCTCCAAAAACAGCCCGACACTGTGGCAGGGGCCTATGGTCCCAGCTGCTTTGGAGGCTGAGGCAAGAGGATCTCTTGAGCCCAAGAGTTTAAGGTTGCTGTGAGCTATGATGTCACTGCACTCTACCAAGGGTGACAAAGTGAGACTAAAGCTCACAGAAATATTGAAATGGATGAATCAAATTAACAGCACCTGAATCCAAGGATCAATATTTGTATCACTGAAATTGGGAAACCAGATATTATTTGCATGCTGATATGATACAAAAGGAAACCTATTGAGTATTCGGCCAAAATAATTGAATTTGAATCTAATCAAGCTTTAGGATCCAAAAATCTATTTACATGGAAAACCCAAGAGTTCCAAGTTGCTTAAGTTATGGTTGCACCACCGCACTCCACGTGGGGCAATGCAGAGCAAGACCCTATATTAAAAAAAAAAAAAAAGACAGGGCCAGGCACAGTGGCTCACAACTGTAATCCTAGTACTCTAGGAGGCTGAGGCCAAGTGGATTGCCTGAGCTAAGGAGTTTATAGTCCCAGCTACTTGGGGGGCTGAGGCAAGAGGATCTCTTAAGCCCAAGAGTTTGAGGTTGCTGTGAGCTATGACATCACATCAGTCTACCAAGGGTGACAAAGTGAGATTCTGTCTCCAAAAAAAAAGAAGTATGATACTAAGTAATATTTAGGGAAGATAATGGTATTACGACTATTAACATTTTAAAAGAAGTCTGAACAGTTAAAAATACAAAGAAGTGCCTATAAGTAAAATGATAGGTTTGCAATTTGCTTTAAAACAGAAAAGAGGAGGCCAGGCACTGGGCTCACATTTGTAATCCCAGCATTCTGGGGATCAGCTTGAACTCAGGAGTTTGATACCAGCCTCAGCAAGAGTGAGACCCTGCCTCTATTTTAAAATAAATAAAGGAGATGCGCCGAAGCAGCGGCAGAGGCGGAGGAACAGGGTCGGGGCTGGCAGACCGAGGAACTGGGCGAGCAGCGGCGGTGGCCCAAGATTCTAAAGGAAGACTTTCATTTGGTAATTTGTTTAATCAGTGCAAGTGAAATTAAGAAACAATGGATGTAGAAAATGAGCAGATACTGAATGTAACCCCTACAGATCCTGATAATTTGAGTGATTCTCTTTTTTCTGGGGATGAAGAAAATACTGGGACTGAGGAAATAAAGAATGACATAAAAGGAAATTGGATTTCAGCATCCTCCATTAATGAAGCTAGAATTAATGCCAAGGCAAAAAGGTGACTACGGAAAAACTCATCCTGAGACTCTGGCAGAGGAGATTCAGTTAGTGATAATGGAAGTGAAGCCCTTAGAAGTGGAGTAACTATGCCAACCAGCCCAAAGGGAAGGTTGCTAGATAGGCAATCCAGATCTGGGAAAGGAAGGGGACTACCAAAGAAAGGTGGTACAAGAGGTAAAGGTGTTTGGGGTGCGCCTGGACAGATATATGATGTAGAAGAAGTAGATGTGAAGGATCCTAACTATGATGATGACCAGGAAAACTGTGTATATGAAATTGTAGTTTTGCCTTTGGATGAAAGAGCATTTGAGAAGACTTTAACACCAATCATACAGGAATATTTTGAGCATGGAGATACTAACGAAGTTGAGGAAATGCTGAGAGATTTAAATCTTGGTGAAATGAAAAGTGGAGTATCAGTGTTGGCAGTGTCCTTAGCATTGGAGGGGAAGGCTAGTCATAGAGAAATGACATCTAAGCTTCTTTCTGACCTTTGTGGGACAGCAATGAGCACAAATGATGTGGAAAAATCATTTGATAAATTGTTGAAAGATCTGCCTGAATTAGCACTGGATACTCCTAGAGCACCACAGTTGCTGGGCCATTTTATTGCTAGAGCTGTTGGAGATGGAATTTTATGTAATACCTATATCGATAGTTACAAAGGAACTGTAGATTATGTATAGGCTAGAGCTGCTCTGGATAAAGCTAACGTGCTCCTGAGTATGTCTAAAGGTGGAAAGCGTAAAGAGTGTATGGGGCTCTGGAAGCGGGCAGCAACCTGTCAATCACCTTGTTAAACAGACTGATATGCTGTTGAAAGAATATTTACTGTCTGGAGACATACCTGAAGCTGAACATTGCCTTAAGGAACTGGAAGTACCTCATTTTCACCACGAGCTTGTGTATGAAGCTATTGTAATGGTTTTAGAGTCAACTGGAGAAAATACATTTAAGTTGATTTTGGATTTATTAAAATCCCTTTGGAAGTCTTCTACCATTACTGCAGACCAAATGAAAAGAGGCTATGAGAGAATTTATAATGAAATTCCAGACATTAATCTGGATGTCCCACATTCATACTCTGTGCTTGAGCGATTTGTAGAAGAATGTTTTCAGGCTGGAATAATGTTCAAACAACTCAGAGATCTTTCCCCTTCAAGGGGCAGAAAGCATTTTGTAAGTGAAGGAGATGGAGGTCGTCTTAAACCGGAAAGCTACTGAATATAAGAACTCTTGCAGTCTTAGACATTAGAAAAATATATATCTGGGCTCGGCGCCCGTGGCTCAACGGGCTAAGGTGCCAGCCACGTTCACCTGAGCTGGCGGGTTCGAATCCAGCCCCCAGGCCCACCAAACAACAATGATGGCTGCAACCAAAAAATGGCCAGGCATTGTGGCGGGTGCCTGTGGTCCCAGCTACTTGGGAGGCGGAGGCAAGAGATTCGCTTGAGCCCAGGAATTGGAGGTTGCTGTGAGCTGTGATGACACAGCACTCTACCCAGGGCGACAGCTTGAGGCTCTGTCTCAAAAAAAAAAAAAAAATGGAAAAAAAAAAAGAAAAATATATATCTGAATTGTAACAGTTGTTAGCACAGGATAATTATTTATTTATTTTTTTTAGCACTTGTTTTGGTACAAGGCATTTCTGAAATTTTATAAACTTACATTTAAGGGGAACTTTTAAAAGAAAAAAAAAATTTTTTTTTGAGTGGGAAAGGAGAGACAGAAAAGTAACTGCTGGCTCGGCGCCTGTGGCTCAACGGCCTAAGGCGCCAGCCATGTACACCTGAGCTGGTGGGGGAATTCAGGCCCAGGGCCCGCCAAACAACAATGACGGCTGCAACCAAAACATGGCCGGGCGTTGTGGCAGGCGCCTGCAGTCCCAGCTACTTGGGAGGCGGAGGCAAGAGACTCGCTTGAGCCCAGGAATTGGAGGTTGCTGTGAGCTGTGATGCCACAGCACTCTACCCAGGGTGATAGCTTGAGGCTCTGTCTCAAAAAAAAGAAAGAAAAGTAACTGCTTAAGTGGAATATTCTAATAAGCTACCTTTTGTAAGTACCATGTTTATGACCCAATCATTCCAAGTTTTGCATTGATGTCTGACTGCCATTCCTTTCTTTCAAGGACAGTGTTTTTTGTAGTAAAAATCACTGGTTTATATAAAGCTTTATTTAGGGGGTAAAGTTAAGCTGCTAAAATACCCCGTGTTGGCTG
>CAUYON010171966.1:0-38581 GCA_963573935.1 Arctocebus calabarensis
TCAAGCCCGGCCTCGGCCGAACTGCAAAACAAAAAAATAGCCGGGTGCTGTGGCGGGTGCCTGTAGTCCCAGCTACTCGGGAGGCTGAGGCAAGAGAATCGCTTAAGCCCAAGAGCTGGAGGTTGCTGTGAGCAGTGTGACGCCACAGCACTCTACCCAGGGCTATAAAGTGTGACTCTGTCTATAAAAAAAAAAAAAAAAAAAAAAAAAAGAAAGTTTTTCCTTTCTTAAAATGCATATGTGTTGGGAGGTGCCAGTAGATCAGTGGATAGGGTGCCAGCCACATACACCGATGCTGGCGGGTTTGAACCTGTCCCGGGCCAGCTAAAACAATAATAACAACTGCAGCAACAACAAAAAAATAGCTGGACGTTGTGGCAGGCACCTATAGTCCTAGCTACTTGGGAGGCTGAGGTAAGAGAATTGCTCAAGCCCAAGAGTTTGAGGTTGCTGTGAGCTGTGACACCACAACACTCTACTCAAGGGTGACAGCTTGAGACTCTTGTCTCATTAAAAAAAAAAATGTGAATGTGTTTTTTTGGCACCCTCTGTATAACTGTCCCAGCTCCATTACAATTGTTACTCGCACCATACGTGTGTGTCTCCATTCTTTCCCTTTTACTCCATCAGCATCTTGACACATAAAGCTGGTCTCCTGCTGCAGCAGAGGGGCTATAATGGGGGGTAACCACCCAACCCCAACACTCACTCCCAGCCCGAGAGGGGATGTGCCAATGCTTGATAAATGTTGTCCCTTGAACATTCCTACCCTAAATATTTCTATGCGCCATGATCATCTAGAAAACAATTGTCTCTCAAACAGCCACAGACTCAGGGATACAGTCATCATGGACACCTGTGATTTGGTGTTCAGAAAGCTGCTGCACTCCTGGGGCAGTGGGGATGGAAAAGGGTTGAGGGTAGGATCTGAGGGAAGGTGGCCTCTGCCTGCTCTGGGTCACTGTGAACAGATGTGATATGCTTTGCTGCGGCAACCCCCTCCCACAGCAGAGAGGCCTCCAGAAAGGACCAGATGCCTGCAGCACAGACTGGGTTGGACTGCAGAGACTGCCGGCACACTGCTGCCCAGGAGAACGCCTGGATGCAGAGGGCAGACGGGCATGTCTGGTATCGTACACACTCACGCTACGGCATTTCCACGCAGGCCACATTGGCTGGGAATGCCAGGAGAAGAGGGGAGTTGTTAGCTTGTCATGTCTTACAGCTAATTATTTAATCACCCTAATTTAAAGTTTTACCAGATTTAGCATCAAAACATAAAAATCTTGTGATTGCATCGTCAGAAAGTAGTAATGTAATTAACTTGTTTTGGGGTAACATATTAACTCAGTTGATTGCAGGGCATGGGTCCTGGGGGAGTGCCCTGCTGGGGATGCTGCCACTCGAGGCTCCCAGGCTGGCTGGGTGGGCGGTGCCCAGCTTGTCACATGCAGGCTCTGAGGCCATGGCCGGGTCAGGTCGTGGCTCTGTCTGCCTGGGGTCCTGGGAGTGGGCAATATGGGGTTGGGCAATGCCCCCAGGCTGTACAGAGAGTAGGCTCCCTCCTTGGCTGCAAGGAGGCTCCCAAGTGCTCAGCTGGGCAGAAACTCTGTCTTCGGGCTACGTGGCCAGGCACCACTCACCAGGAGGACACAGGACAGATTTCCTCCAAACCATGAGTTCTTCTCAGGATTCTGGAATACGACTCCAATCTTGTTTGCAAAGTCACCAAAGCCTGTTTTTGTCACCACTCTTTGCTGAGGAAGTGGCTGCCTCCCTCCCTTCCTCCTCCCTCACCCTACAGTGGTGGGGGGAAGTACACACTGGGGCCCCCTCCTTGGGTGGGATAGAGCCTGGAGATCTTGGGTCCTTCCCTTCAGGAAGTCTTGCCATCCTGGTCTTAGGACTGGCTTCAGGGAAAGTGGCCACAGTGAGAATTGGGGGTATGAAAGGCCCCGTTAGGGTGGACCCTGGCAGGGTGGGGTGATCCTGTGGAACTTGGAGGCTGTGATGCTGGCTGTGTGCACAAAGCTGGCTGGGTACACGATGCTGCTCAGTCATGGCCCAGTAAGGAGGAGAACTGCATGCTTCCAGCATCACTGGAGCCACCCAGGCCTGTAGCCCTGACCGCATGGGGGCTGCTGCACCTGGGCAGAGGGCAGCTTTGATGTCAGGATCTGAGGCTCTGAGCGAGAAGCCGCCCTCCCAGCTGCTCCTTGCTGGGGCAGAGGTGCTCACTTTGCAGAGAGTGCAGAGTGAGGAGCCAGGCCCGATCTGGGCCATCCAGGCCAACTAGGCAAAGCCCCCCGAACTCACCTGCTCTACCAGTCCACAGAGGCTGTTTTGGGAAAAATCATAAAATCAGTTATATGGCCCACATTTTCAGATCCACATCATCCTCGACAGAAGGCAGGGCCTCTGGTTAGGGGTGCTAAGGCTGTGAAACTTCACCCTGTCGTGGCAGTAATAAAAGAGGGGCCTTCAGGAGGAGAGAAGGTCATGGGGGCTCTGCGGAGTGGAGGAGGTGTTCCCACCCATTCTGCCAGGTGAAGACACAGTGCTCGTCCCTGGATGACATGGCCCCAGGCGCCCTCGTGGAAGCAGAGAGCAGCCTCATCCGACCTAAGCCTTGATCTTAGACTTCCTGGCCTCCAGAACCCTGAGAAATCTATTTCAGTTTTTTAGTTCTTTATAAATTACCAATCTCAGGCACTTTGTCACAGCAGCACAAGCACATTGAGGCCCTGTGGAGCCTCAACCAGGAGCTACAGCTCTGCTGGTTAAACTAGGGAAAAAATGTGGAGTAGGAAAGGGACCTGGCCCAGGAAAGGCCTTGTGCGGGATGCGGCAGCTTCGTGGTTCTACACACCTTCATTTTCTGGCTTTTTCAGGACTGGAATTTCGTAGTGTTTTCTTTGTGCTTGTGGCAGTTAATCAGCCCCCCTGTGGCAGGTCCTTGTGTGGAGGTGACTTGAAGGGGTCACCAAGGCACAGCCAGGGAGAGTGGATGGAGGGACACAGTGCCAGGTGGGGCACAGGGGACTCAGCCCGCTGGGCGCTGATCCACGGCCTCCCACTCTCCCAGCTGGGGAGGCTTGCATTTCTGGATGTGCCGCAGTTAATTTGTCTGCTCTTTGGTTGGTGGCATTGAGAATGTTGCTTCCTGAACACGTCTCTATTTTGGGGAATGTGTGTGTGTGTGCGCGTGTGCGCGCTTCCCTTGGAAATATACACACAGGGGTTGTGTGAGGAGACACTGCCAGACCGTGCCCCTTGTCACAGGCGTTTGGCATGGTGTCTCCTCCCCTCAGCCAGCCTGTCGGTGTGCTGTGTGTGTTGTTGTTTTATGACTGAGGTGTGATTCAAGTATCATAAAAGCATGGATGCTAAGTGTCCAATTTGATGAATTCCCGGTAGTTCCAGCCACATGGACTCTTGGGGTCTGGCTTCTCAGCAGGCTGCACGATGCCAGGACAGTGAGAGTGACCATGGGTTCCCCATCCTCAGGGCTGCAGTATTCATCCTTTAGAAACATCATTTGTTCCCCTATGTGGCTGCAGATCCTCAAAGTTCTGGGTCAAATCAGGTTCAACGAGTCATTCATTGAAAGAACACAGAATTCAGAAAAGCTGTTATACTTGTGGTTCTGGTTTACAACAAAAGGACACAGATTAAAATCTGCCAAGGGGGGACACACGTGGGACAACTTGGCAAGTGTCCACTCCCACAAGTTCTCCCTGAAGAGCATGCACAGTACTGCCGTGCCCAGCACCTGTGAGTGGTGACACATACCAAGTCCTGTCAACCTGGGACGCTCCCCTGAGCTTTGGGGTCCAGTTTTCCTTGGGGCTCTGTCATGCAAGCATGGAGCCTCCCTGCACTGACCTTAGTTACGCCATCTCCAGCCCCTCCAGAGGACAAGCTGACACTGTGTGGCCCCAACCCCGTATTCTATCATTAGCTGAGACTACCTGGCATGACCCAAAGCCCCAGGAATACAATGTTCCAAAGGTTAAGAGGTCACTTCCTGGAGCCAGCCAGTGGCCATGAAATGTGTAGGGTTTGGACAGCCCAGGCCTGCTGCATTGATGCCTCTGACTTGGCCTGGCTCAAGGCTATTAGCAATCTGACCTTAACTCCTGGTTTTTGGATAATTGTGCTTTCTCTGATGGGCTCCTGGGGATGTTCTAGGGAAAGAAGAGGAGCCAAGGTCAACCTCATGCTCTGGGTGGAGATCTGGATTGTGTAGGCTTGGGCAGTTGTCTAGGAGTTGGCCTCTTGTCTAGGAGGAGACGTCACTGGTCACAGTGCTCTGAGCAAGTGTCCTAACTCCAAGGCTGTGGGACCCTCACTCCACATGCCAGGGAAGCTGCCTTGGAGTAAGCTTGAGCTCCATGGCCTGGGTGGACAATGACAAGGCTGGTGGACACCTGGACCACAGGGATGCCTTGGTGCAGGACAGCTGAGCCCACAGAAGTGGGCCGTGTCTGAGAAGCTTGGTTGAAATTGACGTGGTCAGCAGGCAGTTGGGTAGAGTGTGGTCAGCCACACTCCGAGGAGGGGCCGAGTGGACATGGGCAGCAGAGGTCCTGGGCACACCTGGGTGTTGCCCCTGGCTTCAGTCCCTACCAGGTGAGCACCTGGAGCCTTGAAGTGGGGGACAGGCTGTGGTTGGTAGGGCGGGAGTGGCACAGGGAGCCCTACTTGCAGAGGGAGCCCAGGGCCTGGCTCCTCCCCAGCAGCTGGGAAACCTTGGCTTTCCTGGGTGGTCACTGTGTCCAGCCAAAGTGACTGATGGGACTGAACTCTGGTCTGGCTTTGGGATGTACCTCCCCCCTGGCCTCCACCCCCCTTCTGGGAAGTGGATTTGGTTGCCAGGGCACTTTCATGGCAGACCAATCCTTCTGAGGGTGCTGACTCTTACATAAGATGCATTGCTTGAAAGAATGAGGTCAGATCTAAACCGAGGAGCAGCCAGGGAGCTGCTTACTGAGATGCCGTGATGCTCATTGGAAAGACGTTCTCTGAACAGCAGAGTGACCTGCACATGCTGCAGCCACCGACTTCCAGGATGGGGCCACTCACCTCCTAGCATGTGGCCTGTCCCCTCAGCAGACAGCTCCACCACGAGGATGGAGCCTCTCAGCTGTCCTGCACCTTCCTGCCTGCCCACCCATGGGCCGCCCCTGCCTCCAGCACCATCCACTGAGGCGTCTGCCCCCCCAGACGGTCCCAGGTGCCCTTGCCCGTCTGCATGCACTGCTGTCCATGTAGCGGCCTGAGTGGCCCTCTTGAGAGAACACCAGCAGTGTCCTCCCCCCAAGGGCCCGGTCTTGCTGTGTGTGAGAGGCACGTCGTGTGTCCTTCTAACTCTGCGCCATGCTGCCCAGGCCCTCCCTGAAGCTCTGTGCTAGGGGTTCCTCACCCCTTGCCTGGCTGCCTGGGTGCTCTCATGCCCCTTGCCAGGGACGCTGACTCTCACCACTGCACTCAGCCCTGGCACTGCAACATGCAGCACTGGGCAGGAGCCTGGCCCCCTGGTCAAGGGTCACACTGCCACTTTCTCCACTGCTGTATTTCCAGGACCTAAAATGCCAGCCTCCATAGAATACACATGCAAATTGTCTGTGATGACAGTTTAATCGCAAACAAGAGAGCAGGGTCCCACCAGGACACTGCCTTCAGATGGCGCTCCCGGGGAGAGTACGAGGAGGGGCTGTGAATTGGGGCTAGTGAAGGTGTGCAGCCCCCGGTGCTATGGGCCAAGTGCTTTCAGGGCTAAGACCCCCTGGAGGCCTGGCAGGGAGGCCCCTCCCTGTCCCGGAGAACCCTTTTGGCCAAACCCACACAGTCTGGAAGCCTGTGATGCCCAAGGGGTCGGCCTCCCAGGACTCAGAGCAGAGCAGGAGAGGACAGCTCCCAGGGTTTTCCTATGGCCTCTCCCCTGGGCAGGGGCCTTGTCGGTGCTGGGCAGTGGGTCAGCCTGAGCATGACTCTGGCTCCAGCACTGGACTCCCAGGCAGCGGCACTTTGCCTGGTGGGCACCATGGGCCCTCCTGGGTTTGCCCTCTGTCTGCTCTTCTTTAACACACAGTTAGGATTTTAAGTGCCTTTCAAGATGCTGAGCTTAATTAATTAGCAGTTTCTGAGAACAATTAGATTTTCTGGCAGGCATCAGCCTGGAAGACCAGCAGGGCACAGAGGCCAGGCAGGGGCTAGAGCCCCAACAGCAAAGAGACACTCAGGCCCCTGAGCGTCAGGAAGGCAAGGGCATTTGGTGCCAGGCCGCCTGACTAATTAGATTTTCATCAGCTCTGGAGGGACTGGCAAGGCAGCGTCTGGCTCCTGGCAACACTGGCCAGGCTTTGAGGATGAGCATTTTGCAAAAGGACAGGGCATAGCCGCTGTGCCACTGCTGGGCTGGCATCCCCCGGGCCCCAGGACACTGAGGACCTGCCTGCCATCACCTATGGCTCTTCAGCTCCCCATCCCTGTCCCTTGACTCTCTACCCAGCCCCGGCTCCAACCACAGGAAAGAGACGTGACCTCCTGGTGTCTGCCACAGACAGTCAGGGCAATGACAGCACGCTGCTGAAAGCCCACTTGGCTGAAGAGAGTCAGGGTGTCGTCTTTCCCAAACAGAGGCTGTCGTTGGCCCAAAATGGGTCACAAGAGAACCTGTGCAGGGGAGTAACAGCTTGCTGTGATTCTGGGCTGCTAGGCTCTGTCTCTCTGCGGCCATTGTGGAAGCCCCTTGGCGGTTTGCTTGCTGCGTGCTGTCACCAGTTGTCACACTGTGGGCCGTGTGTGTCCCTGGTGGTGGCAGGCCATGCGTGACACAAGTGGGAATAGGGCAGGGGAGGGAGAATAGGGCTGGGCCCCGGCGGGAAGAGTTTATTGTGGGGTTTTCCCTTTGGCCTGCGTAGAGTAAGGGGCAGGGAAGTAGTGGGGCCTGTAGGGCAGGAGGGAAGTGGGAGAGAGTAAAGGGCCCCTGGGAGTGTGAACTGGACATGGGTGTTGGGGGGTGTCCTGCCCTATTTCCGCTGTTGGTGGGGGAGGGCGACTTCCCAGGAGACTCCAGGCTGGGTGTTACCACACGCCTTCCGTCTTGCCCAGGGGTACCTCCAGATCCCCCTAGTGGTAGAGGATGGGCCCTCAGGGCCTTCACTAAACCTGTCCTGTCCTGTCCTGTCACTTAAAGAGGCCACAGGACCGCCCTGTGTGAGGCAGCGGGATATTTGCTGCCTTTTCCACTCATCGCCCGAATTTCAGCTGGGCCCCTGGGAAACCCACGTCCCACAGTTCTTGGGTGTGGAGTGGACTAAAGACCCAACCCGCCTTCCCCAGGGCCTTACACAGGGACTTGTCCTGTACCTGTCCCACCCTGCCCCGCTGGGACCCACCACGAGTCCTGCCTGCTGGACGGACTGGCTCCACATTACTCGACTCCGGTCTCCTTGTCCCGAGCTCTGACGGACCCTGCTCCCTACAGCTCCCTGTCAAGCCCTGCAAAGTTGTATACAAAGCTTCAGCTCAGGAACTGGGCCATGTTTTGGATTCTCCAGGGGAGTCAGCTGTGTAAAGTAGTCTGTGGGCCAGGTCTCCAGTGACCATTTTAAATATTACAGGTGTTTGTTTTGAGTGTGTGTTTGGAAAAATTAAACTAGTGTGTTGAACTCACAGGTATTAAAATCAGTTTATTTATTAACCATCTTGGGTTGATCTTCTCCAGAAGTGAACCCTGAAACAGGGGGGTGGAGTATTAGCCTTCCAAGTTACTTCAAACTGCGTGGCTTTAATTTTTTAATTTTTTTTACTGAGACAGAGTCTCAATTTGTGGCCCTCGGTAGAGTGCTATGGCATCATAGCTCACAGAAACCTCCAATTCTTAGCCTTAAGCGATTCTCTTGGCTCAGCTGCCCATGTAGCTGGGACTAAAGGTGCCCACCACAACAGCTGGCTTTTTTTTTTTTTTGTAGAGACGGGATCTCACTCTGGCTCAGGGCAATCCATCGGCCTCAGCCTCCCACAGTGCCAGGATTACAGGCATGAGCCACCACACCTGTCCGGTCAGCAGGAATTTCCTTCTCTTTCAGATCCAGAAGGCAGATGCCACCATCACGGTGTCTGCAGAGGCAGGGAAGGACATTTCCTCTTCCAGCCCCGGTGGCTCCAGGCGTCTCATTGTTCCCATCTCCATCCCATCTTCACAAAGCAGAATCCCCTGCCTGTCTCTGCCTTCCTCTCTTATAAGGACACCTGTTATTGGATTTGAGGCCCAGCCTCACCTGTGATGATGTCATCTCAGGATCCTGTTATTGGATTTGAGGCCCAGTCTCACCTGTGATGGTGTCATCTCAGGATCCTTACCAGTTACATCTGCAGGGACCCTTATTCCAAATCAGGTCACATTCTGAGGTTCTGGGTGGACATATTTTTAGGGGAGTCACTTTTCATCCCACTTCAGGAGGATAAGTTGTTTATTTTGGAGGTGACCCCTGGGAGCGCCAGGAGTTGAGTAGGGAAGTTAAGTAGGAAGCCAGTAGCTGGTATGACCATCAAGCAAGCCACCATCATTGGCCATAGGGCTTAGCCCTGCCTGGCCAAGTCCCCAGCACATCAGCCTGGCCCTGGTGAGAGATAGCTTGGCCAAGGATTACAGGGCCATGGTGTCAGGCTGGACCAGAAAGGTGACACCAGTGGGGTACCATGGGCACAGCAGTCCTGCCTTGAGGGTGAGAACCACACAGCTGGTTTGTGAGGGGGTCTCAACAGGAGTCTTCAAGGTCGCACAGGTGTCAAAATGGGCAGAAGCAGACACAGGAGGGGAAGGGCAGTGTGGGCTGAGCGGCTGAGGCTCTGCATCATCTCTTCAGGGCGGGAAGCTAGACCCTCACTGGCCCCTGGACCAGGGCCGGTGGGCAAGTGGGAGGTGCCCGAGAGGACAGAATGGCTCCCTGAGGGGAGATGGGCCTGGATCCAGCGGCCTTCCCTGAGACATGAGGGAGGATCCATTTTGTTTGTGAAAAGCTGATTATCATAGATAAATGTATCTAATTAGTCTCATTTGCTGACATACAAGACTTTCATTGCGAGTTGAATAATTAGACATATCTGCATATGCAAATGAACCCAGTCATACCCTATGTCAGTCTCTAGCACGGTCCCTCCAGAGACAAATACTTCTATTTCTGGAGAGACTACGATATATTAATTTACACAGACAGATAACTCTATTTGGAACCCACAGTGCGTGTTTGTTTACACACAGCAGTGACTGGGGAAATGGAAGAAATGTCTGGGGACACTGACCTGAGAGGAGAGTCCCCATGGGGTCCTGCTGGGTGGCCGGCTGCAAGCTAAGGTCACAGTCCTGCTCCCATGTGTCCAGCAGCTCTGGCTTGTGGTGGACGGGGCAGGGGATAGGGCTTCCCTTGGCTGCTGCTGAGTGATGGGACGGGGGTGATGCCTGGTGTCCCCGGCCTGCAGCTGCCCCAGGGCTGTAAGCTGCGTCCTGGTGGAGCTGTCACTGGCAGCTGGCTAGGCTGAGCCCTAGGGTCTCTGATCCTGGCCTCTCACACCCTGCAGGCTGCACGTCCAGGCCCTGGGTCCAGTGATGCCCTCCACGGTGCCATGTCCCATAGTGCTGCCCTCCCATGGCATGTGTCCCAGAAGCTTCTGCTTTTGGCCAAGCCCTCTGACTCCTTGGGGAACCAGGCAGGGGGGGCCCAGGTGGCCACCATGGGCATCCTTCTTGTCTGACTGCTGGGCTATAAATACAAGAGCATCTGGGCCTGGCCCTGCGAGGAGCAATGAGGGGCTGGGTCCCAGGCAGCAGGTGGCCCAGCCCCTCTGCATCTGTCTCCCTTCCCTGGGTCAGGGGGTCTCCCGGGCTTCTCAGCGAGGCAGAGCGTGAGGAATTTGGCTCCAGTGGAATGAGGACGGCGGCATTCCCTGCTCTCCAGAGGGCCCTCACAGCAGCCTGTGGCCTTGGTAACCAACTTGGGTGCCCCTGGCAGGAACTAACCCCGTCCCAATTTGCCCCTTTGGCTATCCCTCTCCCCTCCCCCTCTGGGAGCCGCTGAGGGCCGGGATGGCCGGAAGGGGGCAGCAGAGGGCTGGCCTCTGGAGGGCTGGAGCACTGGATGACCAGACATTTGAGGTGTCCACGTCCCCCAGACTCCTCTGGGGACAGCAGCAGACAGGTGACAGCCATTAGCCAGGCTGGTCCACACAGACCAGGAGGAGGTATCCCCACCCCCACCAGTGCCGGTCCGGCCCGTCTGGCAGCGTTTGTCCTGGGACAGTTGAGGCACAAGGTCACCAGGGCAGACTCCAGGGACTGGTCTGTGGCCCATCTAGACTCCCAGGTTCTCACTCATTTGTTCACTTATTCACATATTCACGCACCCATTCATTCACTCATGAATTTACACTCAGTCATTAATTCATTTCCACATACTTGCTTGTTTTCTCATTCATTCACTCACTCATTCATTCCCTTACTCCTTCATCCCTTCACTCACTCATGCACAGGGGAAGAGTAAAGTACTATTGTTTCCTCCCAATTCTGACCTCTGCCAGAAGCAGCATCCAATTCTCTGGGGAGAAACATGGAGCCTGAGCTGCAGAATTCCTTGCACAGGTGGAGGCCCCAGCCAGGGCCAGGACAGAGGACGTTGGCCAGAGCCATGCGTAGGTCAACCAGGGACAGAAAGACTGAGCACAGCCCTGGGAGGCCTCGGTAGGTTGATAGGGACCTGCCATGGAAGAGTAGGCACCTGGTGGGGGGCATGGTGGGCAGAAAAGGAGGAGGGAGGCTTGACGATCATCAGACCTAAGAGGGCATGGGGCCTGGGGCGCCCTCCTGACCTCCTCCCAGAGCCACAGCAGCACCCCCGCACTTTTCTCCGAACCCGCCTGCATCCTTGTGGGTGGTGTTGCTCCATCCTGTGGTGTGGGGGGAGTGTCCCTTCACCTTCTTGTCACCACCACCTTGGCCTAACAGGGAAAGTAAGAGGGAGAAGCAGGTGCTTTGCTGGATCGGGAAACACAAGCAAGGTCAAGGCTTCGTGGCAGAAAGCACTGGAAGTGCCCAGGACATCAGAGGCAGAAGAGTCTGTGATCCTACTCCCTGCCCTGCTCTCCACCCAAGGAGGCCCCTGCTGGACCCATGGCGTGTTCTGGGTCCTCCAAGAACACAGGAAAGGATTCGAAGGCTTGCCCACGCAGCCTCGCGCCTGGCATTCTTAACCAGTCTTGGGCCTGTGGCTTGAACTTTGGGTTCCTGTAGTTGGGGATCTTTTTGCCCTGACTCCCCAAGAGTAGAACTGGGGAGCGTTCTTGGGGGTTGGAATTCTGGTCTCAGGCAGGTTGTCCTCAGGGCTGTTCTACTTTTTCACTCTTAATTTTGTTTATTGTGGTGAAATGCACATAAGATTTACCATCTTATCTATTTCCAGTGGCATTAAGTACGTTTTCCTCATTCACAAACGTCACCAGCACCTGCCCCCCCAGTCCTGGCACCCCCATCTCCCTTTCTGTCTCTTGGGTCTCTGTGGTCTTCGAGGGCCTTCTGCACAAGGACTCACGCAGTCTTTGTCCTATTGCAACTGGCTTGTTTCATTTCTCTCGATACCTCAAGGTGCTTCCATGTTGTAGCTCCTGTCAGAAGCTCCTTCCTCTGAATCATGTCCTGCCGCTGAGTGACCCACACTTTGCCCATCCAGGCCCCCATCAGTGGGTGCCGAGTTGCTTTCACATTTTACCTACTCTGAACAGTGAACACAGGTGTACAAATACCTCCTGAAGACCCCACTTCCTGTCCTTTTGTGTATATACCCAGAGGTGGAATTGCTGGATCCTGTGGTAATCCTATTTTTAGTTTTTTTGAGGGATGTCTGCACCATGTTCCATCCCTCTGACTGTGCAGGCTCTTGGTCCCCAGCCCCAGCACATGCTACTTTTGGCTTCTCTGCTGGGGGCCTCCTAAGGGGTGTCAGGGAGAGTCCTGATGCGCTTAGATTTGAGTTCCCCTGATGGTTGCTGAGCATCGTGTCTTCTGCTTACTGGACACTTATATGTCTTTTTTGGAGAAACTTTGTCTACTCAAATCCTTTGCCCATTTTTGGGTTGAGTCCTTTTTTTTTATTTATTTTAGACAGAGTCTTGCTTTATCACCCTCAGTAGAGTGCTGTAGCATCATAGCTCACAGCAACCTCAAACTCTTGGGAGGCAGGGATGACAGGCACCCACCACAACACCCGGCTATATATATATTTGTATTTTTTTTTTTAGAGACAGAGTCTCACTTTGTCACCCTTGGTAGAGTGCTATGGCTTCATGGATCACAGCAACCTCCTGCTCCTGGGCTTAGGCCATTCCCTTGTCTCAGCCTCCCGAGTAACTGGGACTACAGGCACCTGCCACAATGCCCATCTATTTTTTTGTTGCAGTTTGGCCAGGGCTGGGTTTGAACCCACCACTCTTGGTATATGGGGCCAGCGCCCTACTCACTGAGCCACAGGCACCACCCAACGCCCAACTATTTTTAGAGATGAGGTCTCACTCTGGCTAAGGCTGGTCTAAAACCTGTGAGCTCAAGCAATCCACCCATCTCGACCTCCCAAGGGCTGGGATTACAGGCATAAGCCACTGTGCCCGGTTGGTTCAGGTTCTTTGTTGTTGAGTCTTGGGAGTATTCCACATATTCTGGATATTAATCCTTTATCATACATATGATTTGCAAATGTTTTCCCATCCTCCTAGCTGCCTGTATACTCTGTTGATATTATCTTTTAATGCACAAAATTTTAAATGAATTTTTAAAGAATTTTTTCTTTTATTACCTGTGCCTTTGGTGTTGAATCCAGGAAGCCATCGCTAGGGGAAGTGGGCCAGAAGCTTCTGGAAGCTCAGCACAGCATAGGGCCAACGTCAGGGATGGTACCCCACTGAGGCTCAGGGGGGGTCGAGCACCTTTCAGGTGGCTTCTGCCTCCCAGCAGCCACATGGGTGAATCCCACTGTGGCTTCCAGCTGGGATGGAGCCCCCTATGAGAGGCAGATCTGAGTCCCAGGCAGGCCGCCAAATTCCTAATAAAGAAAGGCTCCAGCCCCTTCCTAAAACCGGGGCAGGCCGAGCTGGGTTTATGGGGCTGACACCCCTAAACTGTGCTGTTTTCCTGTTGAAATTCGCTTATGTCATCCTGAATCAGCTATTTTGGAAAGAAACCCCACTTACGTGTGACTCACTGAGCAGTTATGAGAAAAGGTCTTAAATACTTCTATGCAGCATCCCTTGGTGTTGGTGCTGAGGCATTTTCTCATCCAGTTCTGTCCAGAAACAGTTTAGGACTGGAGTGGCTCACTCCAACCTCCCTCACCAGGATCTCGGCTCTGCCGCAGCCCACAGCTGGGTGGGCTTCACCTGGCTGTCTGCTCCCCTTCCCTGGGAGGGTCGTCCCCCGGCAGCTGGACAGGCTGGCGTGTACTCCGTGAGACAGAGCCCCTGAGACAGTGCCTGAGATTCATACTCCCCCCCACCCCCAAGCCCCTTGTTTTCCTTTTTCTCACTGAGGAGGAGACTGAAGCAGCTTGGGGCTGCCGGCCATACATGCTTGGGGAAGCCCCGTGGCCCTCTGCTCCTGGAGAGCCTCGGCCTACAGTCAGTCACAGCCTGTCTCTGCTGCTCCCTGGGGCATCTGGGCAGCCTGGCAGAGACCGTCTTGGCCTCAGCCCTCAGGGGACAGAGCACAGTCACCTCTCCTGTCCTGTGTGGCAGGGGCCAGCACCCCCCCACCCAAGACCTGCACAGACAGGTGGCGTCAAGGGCCTGAACGGCCACTTCCCTGGACGCTCTTCTGCTATTGCATGTGGAACAGCATCTGCTCGGCAACAAGAGCATTTTCAGTGAAATTCTTTTGCTCAGATTGGATAGTGCTGCACTTTAAAGTGTCAGACAAGAGGTTGAACCATAATTCTTGATGTTTCCTCTGTAACTGTCCTGATTTTGGAACACAGGGCCTGATATCTTTCAGGGAGGGGGAAGCTTTGATCCAAGGTGGCAGGGACCTTAAGGGCTAAGTGTGACCCTGAATTCTGGTCCTGCGCCAGACCCTGTTCAACATAATGATTTTCCTGTTCCACTCCAGTGTGGGAAGATGTCCGAAGATAGGGAATCATGTAAAATGAAAATACATATAACAGGAACACTCATGGCTTCTAGGAAGTCTTCCAAGTGATCTGAATGAGAAGAAACTTTAGGAATATTAATTACATGATATGAAATGATGCTCATTCCATGACAAGAGGTCAGTGACAATGCTGAGTTGATCACTGGTTATAGGAAGAAACATACTGTTCAATTTGAAAAACCAACAGTTATTTTAGAATACACAGTTTATGGGAAGAGAACAGAGCTGATTAGTACTATGCATGTTATAGATTTACAAGGTCCTAGAAAGGGGAAAAATTATTCTTCTGGATGATGGAAGCTGCAGTTGTGAACAGCTACATCCTTCACTCATCAGATGGGAAGAAGAGTGGAGAAAAAAATGCAGACACACCTTTCTTACTGGAGAAATATCATCACTCAGCTTGTGAACAATGTGAGGGACAGAAATTCAAGAAAGGAGGGAAGACCATCCTCTTCTGACCCTTAGGAAAGGCTGAGTGGGAAGATGCATTGTATAATGCAAAATGAAAGAAGTCAACAAAGGATTGCACAGTTTGCAGCAGAAGAAATGAGACAGGTGGAAGGAGAGAAACCATTTTCTACCGTGAGACTCGCAAGAGGAAACCTGGTCTGCCTCCTGGAGGTGGCGTCAAGAAGTATCATTCAAAAAAAATCATGAACAGGGTGGCACCTGTGGCTGATCAAGTAGGGTGCCGGCCCCATATACCAAAGGTGGTGGGTTCAAACCCAGCCTCGGCCGAAGTGCAAAACAGAAAAATAGCCGTGCATTGTGGCGGGAGCCTGTGGTCCCAGCTACTCGGGAGGCTGAGGCAGGAGAATAGCCTAAGCCCAGGAGTTGGAGGTTGCTGTGAGCTGTGTGACACCACGGCACTCTACCGAGGGCGATAAAGTGAAACTCTGTCTCTACAAAAATAAAAAATAAAAAATCATAAACAAAAATAAACAAAGACACTTTATTTAATCAAGATAATAAAATCATCTGGTGAGTTCATATTTATGTTTTTGTCTTTGAAAACTGTGGGATAATTACAAGTAATCCACCAACCTCACTCCCCCCAAATAAATAATAGCTGGGGAGTCTGTGGGTGCAGAAAACCTGGATTGGAAAGGATTTAAAGGTTTCTGGAGTTTGTTTAAGGCATTAATAAGTAAGTAATTTTGCTTTGGCTGTCCTGGAAGGGCCTGCAGGGGTGGCCAGTGGCAAAGTTGCCGATGGGCAGTAGTGGGTCCAGAGGGCAGGGCCCTCTCTTCCTACTCTGAGAGGTGGCACCGTCCTGTGGTGGCTGCCCCTTACCCTGTCACCCTGTCAGAGAGCCTTTGTGCTGGGCACTGCTCATGGGGGCACGTGTTGGACAGAGACCCAGGCCAGCCCCAGCACATCCACCTGGCATCACTCACACTTTTTTGTTGTAGATGCCAAGATGACCGCCTCAACTTAGGCTCAACAGAATCAGGCCTTGTTTGTACACCACGTCACACACACACAAACACACACACACACACACACATACACCCATGACAGAATTGCAGGCCTTGTCCATTCACCACGTTACACACACACACATACACACACGCACACACACCCATGACGGAATTGCAGGCCTTGAAAGAGCACCTTTGAGGGCCTACTGGGGGAGGCGGCCAGAGACCCCTCCCGTGGACCTTGCGGTGGGTAAGGAGAGATGCCCAAGAGATCAGAAGCTGGTGGGGTGACATTGTGGGCAGGGGGTGCCCGATTGGGGGCCAGGAAGGGTTCCCAGCAAAGGGATGGTGAGGTTGGGATGGGAGGAGGTGGGAGCCAGGGAGCCGATATCTGGCCACTACCCACACCTGTCCTGGCTCCATCCAGACAGATCCTGGAAGGTTGTCTCCTGCGCCTCTGCCCCTGCAGCCATCCACCACGCCCACTCCGCCCTGCTCACTCACACACTCACTAGCTCTCTCACACACAGGCCCATTCACTCATTCACTAAGGCACTTGTGCATTCTGTCGGCCCTTCCTGCGTTCAGTCACCAGTCGCTCACTCCTTCATTCTTTGAACACACTGGCCCACCATTCTGGGGGAGCCCCTCCTTGCCCTTTGTAAAGTACAGATTGTAAAGCAAGGGAGGCCACAGCCCTGCCTGTGGAGGCAAGAATGCCAGGCAGGGTGAGGGTGGCAGTCTGCAGCCGCCAGCAGGGAGGCAGGCAGTGCACCTGCTGCGCCGCCCCCCATTCTGGAAATCCAGACTCTGCCCTGCCCCACTGTGGCCTTCTGCTTTACTGGAGCCCAGAGATGCCCAGGCCTCCGTGGTAGGCATTGCAGCAACAGAGGCAAACTGGAGAATATTTCTACAGAAACACCAAGCCTGGCTCTCCCGGGTCCTGCCCCTTCCCAGCCACAGAGGCACCTCATACCTCTTCCCTCCAGAGCGAACAAGCTCCCTGTCCAAGTCACTAGTGGATTTTCCCAGGGAGAGGGAGACTTTAAGAGTAAGGGAAGGGTCGCCATCCAGGGTGGGAGTAGGACTCTGAGGGGCAGCCCAGTGTGGACACAGGTTAAGGGTGGGCCACTAGGCCTCCCACATATTTGAGTGGATCATATTTTAGGTGGAGGAAGGCAGGAAGGCCCCCCAGGTGGGGTCCCCAGACTACAGGGCTGATGTCCCCAGGGGCTGTTTCTTTGAATTAAACTTCTGCCCGGCCCCTCCCTTAGGTTGGCATACCAGAGTGGACAGGGGAGCCAGCCTGCTTCCCCCGTCCCCACCCTCACAGCAAGGCAGAAGCTGGACGGCTATCAAGATTAATGGGAGTTGCTGAGTGGGGCACTGATTGGGGTGGCACATGTGTGCAGATGAGGAGGCCAGTGCTGGACAGAGCAGCCTGCTCATCTGCAGGTGTTCACACATGGAGTTGGAGCCTGGAGCCAGCTGGGCAATGTGGGGTGTACATTTGGGAGTCACAAACTACAAAGGGGGGACCTCAGCCTTCCTGTGGAAGGATACTGCAACATGAATGACACTAGGAAGCATGAAGGAAACCACGCTAGGGCAACATTTTAGGTCGCGGGCACCACCGTCTATGGAGGCTGCCATGGAGTCAGGATGGAGGACAGAAGTGGCAGCTCTGGGGCACCACGGGCCCTCGCTCTGCAGTAGCTGGACCTGCTGCACTCACAAGCTCTTGGCTTTCAAACGCTGCTGGCTCTAGGCCAGTTAGAATGCCTGGCCCAGAGAGGTTCCTGCCCCCAAGGGAGCGGAGCTGTCATCTCTCATCAGAGGCTCCAGTCAGAGGCTCTGATGGAGGAGGGCACATCTCAGGGGCACAGGGAGGCAGGCTGGGTCCAGCTTGGACTCTGATGGCTATTGGCAAGGCCTGCCGGGAGAGGGGCCGGGCCTTGTGACCACCAGTCCCTAGGGTAGGTGGCCTGAGGTGGCCTGGTGCGCTGCAGGGCAGGTGGTCCCAGGGCATGGGCAACTTCCCACCAGACCCTCTGAGGACACTGAGGGCAGGGGCAGGACATAGGCAGTGCCAGGCAGGTGCTGCAGCACCCACAGGTTTAAGGGAAGAATGTGCTCCGTGGTCTTCCTGCCCAGGCTGGGGTCAGTGGACGTGGGGGCTCGTCATGTTCCCCCAAACATAGCTATTGTCAGCCAGAGTAGGTGGACACACACCTAGCTGCATGGACCCTCCTTGAGGGCCAGAGAGATGGGGGCCCCCTGTCCAGGCAGGACTCGAAGGGCCAGTGGGGCTCACAGGGAAGGGGCCTGGGGAATCTGACCCCACAACATATAAATCAAAGATAAATCATTCCAGATGCTGTGATTCCTTTGATAAACCTGGAAATATGTAAATACTGAATCTTTTCCTTTAGTCACTAAAACAAATGGAAAACACATTTATTAGCATAGAGATGAGTTTAATCAAATCAGCCCAAGTACAAATTAGCCACAGGAAATGTAATGAGCTGGGAATTAATTAGCAGCGTAATGATGCTCACGCCTGCTGTTACCTCGGGCGGTTCTCGGCTCTGCTCTGGCCGCTGATCTCCTTTGCAAGCGGCCCTGAGTGTGGGCTGCTGTGAGGGGGTGGAAACCCCTGGGAGCCAGATGTAGAGGCTGCTGGGTCTCCTGCCTCTAGGAGGCAGCCCTGGGATCAGCTGCTCCTGGGGTGTTCTGGGCCCTTCTCTAGCAGAAGCTTCCACTGTCCACTGGGGAACAGGGATGGGGATTGGGGCCCCCAGGACAGTGCTGGGAGGGCCACCTAGGCTTCGAGCTTGGGGCACCAGTCTGGAGTGGGGGGTCTATCCTGTTTTAGGGGAGGGGATCTCCGAAGGTAGAGGTTCCAGCAGCTCAGGGGCCCAGCTGAGTGGAGATGTGGTGGGCAGCCCGCACCTGAACTGGAAGGGCCTTGGTCAAGGGTCCCAGCCCTGCCTCTCCTTGCGGAAGACCCTGACATCCGTCTGAATAACAATCCCAGCAGGGGGACAGTCAGTGACAAACAGATCCCTGTCTGCTCTGGGGGCTTGACATGGAGCAGGCAGTCAAAATGTTGCCCAGGACTTGCCGACTGGGCTGGGTGTCTGGGTCCCGTGTGCTCCTGGGGCCTTTGGGAGGACATGGCTGGCCCTGGAGCACCAGCGGGTGGTGGTTACTGGCCTCGGTGTGGGGCTCTCCCAAAGCAGGCTGGACACACAGGGACGAGTCCTCCTCGGAGGCTGTGCAGCCTCCAAGGATCTGCCCATGCTGGCGTGGGAGTGCCGTGCTTCTTTGATCTCCATGGCAGGTTTCTCTGAGGCTGCCCAGGAGGTCACCCCTTCAGAGTTTTCTATGTTCACAGTTTTTAAACTTCCCTGGGGGAAAGGAGGGATTTAAATGTATAGACTTTTAAAATTTGTTTTCTGTTGATTCAAAAAGGTATTTGTAGCCGGGTAACACATATCTGAAGAACACACTTTGGGAACAAAAGATATTTTTGAGTTTTACTTTCTGCCATAATCTTACGGGCCCCTTATAAGGACCCCAGAGCAGACAATGAAATTATTGATGCGAGTTGTTAATTTGGCACATTTCAGACCACCTGAGAAAAGAATGCTCAGTGTCATTTTTGGGAGGTTTTCAGTTTGTCTCATTCCTGTTTTGGTCACAAAGCAAATCCGCACTAGGGTTGGGAAGGGTACAGGGAAGTAGTTGTTGAGGTGGGGGTGCAGTGAGTGCCCCCAGTTCTGCCTTGTGGAGTCCTGGGCAGAACCAGGGGGCTCTGGAGTGGGCTGTGCCAGGACTTCCCACCCAAGGGAGCCTTCTTGCTGCCCAGGCAGGGACGATTCCACACCCCCGGTGCTTTTTTTCCTTTTTGTGTGCTATGGTGTTTTTTCAATATGCAAAACATCCTGTAGCTCTCCCAGGAAGAGAAGGAACTCTGGCTGTCTCCCTAGATCCTGCTTGTCCCCCCCCCCGCCCCCACAGACCAGAGTCGATGGCTCTGCTGAAGTGACGCTGGGTGGCTTTACGTCAGTGGAACTGAAAGGTCAAATAAGGCCTCAGACCTTTTCACCTGTCTTTTACAACTTGGTCAAAGAAGCCAAGGACAAGGAGAAAAGCAGGACATGACCCCTGTGATGATCCAAAATAAGATACTTATACTTATCTCTGTCATTTCTAAGAAAGTGTGAAACCTTGAGGCCAGAGCCAGCTCTTCCGAAAGTCATACTTGTGTTTTCTCAGCCTGGTTCTAGCCCATTTTCACTGGACACTTTCTGTCCTTTTCAGTTCAAACCAGCCATTCTTTCACCAAAATAACTTTTTTTTTTTTTTTGAGACAGAGCCTCAAGCTGTCACCCTGGATAGAGTGCCAAACATCACAGCTCACAGCAACCTCCAACTCCTGGGCTCAAGCGAGTCTCCTGCCTCCGCCTCCCAAGTAGCTGGGACTATAGGCGCCTGCCACAACGCCCGGCCATTTTTTGGTTGCAGCTGTCACTGTTGTTTGGTGGGCCCGGGCTGGGTTCGAACCCACCAGCTCAGGTGTACGTGACTGGTGCCTTAGCCCGTTAAGCCACAGGCGCCGAGCCTCACCAAAATAACTTTTAAAGTTTCCCAAATTCTGCAGCATCCAGCTCTGTCTCAAGGGCCCAAGTCTGGCATCTAGACCCAGCCTGGGAGACAGATGAGGCTCAGAGGCATCTCTGCAGCTGAACTCACAGGCTGTCTGCTCCCCACGTGTAGCAACTATAGGCATAGTTGTTACAGACACCACCGTCAAAGGGGAGGCTGCTGCAGGCCTGACCAAGGAGAGCCGAAGTCTAAGTGGGGGTGGCAGGGTTACACTCCAAGTCAAGCTCTGAGGAAAGGAGGGACGGTGGCCCTGGGGGCCTGTCAGGCGGTGTGGATAAGAGGCTCCTCCAGCCTCACCTTCCTTGGCGGCTCGCGGGTCTCTGGCTCACAAGTCCTGCATGTTCCTCTGCACACCGGCTGGGGCTTGCTACTTTTCAGGCCTGAGATTTGCATCACATGATTCATCCTCTGTGAAAACTGGATTGCAAATAGTTTCCTTTTGCAAAGGAAGCATCATGTAACTCAGAGCAGAGCGTCCAGGTATCTGCTCTTTGGGAGCACACCTGTGCCAATGGTGACCCTGGATGTTGCCAGGTGAGGGGTGACCAGGTCCCCACTTCCAAGGCTCTGTGACTGCAACTCCAGGGATGCCAGGAAGTGTCCGCACAGACGCTGTACATAGCCGGCGCCTGCTTTGAGTACTAAAGGTGGAGATGGTATGGCTCTTTTTGACCTTCTCTAAGACCCTGTTAGGGTCCTGCCCACAGCCACACTCAGAGTACCCTTCACGTCTCATTTCAGGAGACGGAGGCCCAGAGAGAGCCAGCTTTGCTAGCTGCTGCTCACTTGGCCAGGGAAGACACAGGCAGGGGACAAACCCAGGGTGGGGGCTCCTGACCGCCCCTCTGTGCTTGGCCCCTTCCAGCCACCTGCATCACCGATAGCCCATCATCCAGGCAGAGGGACGCTGGCCTGGGGAGGTGGCTCAGGGCCCCTGCCCTGCCTCTGGGTTTCAGCACCACGGGGCTGGACAGTTCCACCTCTGCAGCCGTCCCAGTCTCAGCCAGCTAGTGCATCTCTGCGTGGCTGCCTGCCTGGCTGTTTGTGGGGACGCCAAGGGAAGGTGCTGCCAGTGGAAGAGCCGTGGGTGGATAAATGCCCCAGCCACTGAGGCCCCCCTGGCCTCTGGTGGACAATTCCTAGGAAGGTCCCTGGCAGGTCTGTGCTCCTGCCCTCAGGAAGCTGTGGGCTGTGCCCCCCCCCCTCCCCCGTTCTTCCCGCAGTTCCCTGGCCCCACATCCCACACAAACTACCATCACCCACATCCTCGTCCCCATCAGGGTTTGTCTTGGGGACTCCTGCATAAGGCGAGGGTATGTGATTAACACCAGAGTGAGTGTGCTAGGTGCCCAGGGTCAGAATGCCTTGGCTGCAGTCAGTTCATTTTTTCCCACAGAGCTGCCTGGGCAAAGTTGCTCATGCCTGTAAGCCCAGCTCTCTGGAAGGCCGAGGCCAGTATATTGTTGAACTGAGGAGTTTGAGACCAGCCTGAGCAAGAGCGAGACCCATTTCTATTAAAAAGAGAAAAACTAGCCAGGCATGGCAGCACCTGTAGTCCCAGCTACTTGGGAGACAAGAGGATCACTTGAGCCCAGGAGTGTGAGGTTGCTGTTAGCTATGACAAAACAGCCCTCCAGCCTCGGAGAAAGAGTGAGTGAGTTTATCGTAAAAATAAATAAATAAATACATAAATAAATTTTTTAAAGTCTCCTTTCCCCATGAAGTGTATTCAAACATCAGTTTTGGCGATGTTCTCTCTTAGCTTTGCAAAATGAGAATGCATTATGTTATTTTGGTCTGAGCTGGGCACGTTTTTGCTCACCATTAGCAGGCTGACCTCGGCCCTCTCCTACACATGCCTCCAGGCCCAGAGCCTTCCCAGAAGCTCCAATAAAAGCTGGAGCTACCTGGATCTCAGGAGCAGCAGGGTGTGACCCTAAGCAGGCCCAGAGTGGGGCCAGAAGTGCAGGGTTGACAACTGGGTGCTGGCCTGGGACAGTGTCCACAACAAAGGCTTGGACCCGAGGATGGCACAGCTGAATCTCTGCCTCACCAGCTCCCCCTGCTCTTGTCTGCATCCTCAAAACCATCAGCAAAGGGGCCGGGCTGGGACCCGGTTCCCTCTGGGCACCTGGTCCTCCCACTGAGCTGTGAGGAGCACCCTGTAGATGCTGCCCCTGCACCTCTGCGGCAAAGGGCGTGAGGCTTTGCCAGGCATTACACGTTAGTCTCCTGTCCTGCCTGCTCTGCAGTCGATGTGACCAATGACTTCACCTCTGCAGTGCAACACTCAGGCTGCCCAGGCCTGCTGATCTGTCACTTCAACAGCCTGTTTCTTCCGAGCTAGGGATTTTATGACTCTAAAGATTAGAAGCTATTATCCCAGCAACCTTGCCACCTCTATTCTGATTTTACGGTGAGCTTCACTGATAAAATGTTTAGTGCACATGCTAATTGTGTTCATTGTATTCTTCAGTTATCGCCGGCATCATCACTGCAGCTTCCCCTTGGAAACCTGGGCCTCTAATCCTCTCCCTGCCCATACCTGTGAGTGTTGTGTGTATGTTTTTGTGTGAACGCATGTGTGTATGTGTGTGTGTTTGCTCTGGATGTGAAGACAGGTTGTGGGGAGCCTGCAGCCAGTTCCCGGCACTTATTTAAAGGGAGTCTCGGGCTTTGTGCCCCACAAACAAGGGCAGGAAATGACCACACAAAACCACACATACACCCCTCATCTGCTAATTCATTCTGAGTCTGGACATAGATAGATCATGATTTCTCACCTGGGGTTCACGCTATCTGAAATAGTCTTCCCGGCCAGAGGGCTTTGAGGTAAACATGGCTTTGGGGGGCAGTGCCCAGAACCTGGACAGACCAGACCCTCCTGTTGGGCTGTGAGCTGCCAGTGACCAGCTCTTAGGGTGGAGGGAGAGTTAGCCTCTTGCCCTCTCAGCCAGGCTCTGCTTGTTCTGAGGGCTCCCCGCCCTCCAAGGGGCACCTGCCATGTGCTGCTCCCCTCCGAGAGCCCTGTCAGTGGCCAGACGCAGCCCTGCTTTCCCTGCAGGCCTGGTGTCCAGTCCTGCTGTCTCTCAGGCGAGGCTTGTGCCCACATGGTCTCCACCATAGGCCAGGACAACCCTGACTGGCTTTGGGGGCGCAGGACACGGCAGGAAATCAAGGGTCCCTCTGGCACTACTTAGGGAGGGTCCCAGGCTTCTCCAGCTCCCAGTGTCCTAGGCAGGAACACCAGGCTGTGGCCCTGCAGGTGGCTGAAACAGAGGCCCGGCTGGGGCATGTCCCTGTGGGTGGACATCTGTCCACTTTCCAAGAAGGCCTGAACCCTGACACCCATATGTCCTTGTGTGTTCAGATCTACACAGACTCTCCAGACCTGTTCTAGTGCCCACAGCGGGGCTGGGGTCTTCTCTGGAGACAGAGTGGAGGGTGCTGCGTGGGGCTCCCACTCCCCTGTGACCCCACCCACCCCCATGTCCTCTGTACCCTCCAGTGGCACATGGAGGGAGAGCCCTGGGAGGTGCTGAAGGCCTGAAGGGGTCTTGCTGATGGGCTGCTGGGCTCTGGTAGCCTCCTATGCTTGAGCTTCACCATCAGCCCCAGCAGAGGGCCTCTCGGTGCTGTTGGCAGGTGTGAGCCCAGAGCATCCAGAGTGTGCTCCAAGGCCGAGCACAGCATCAGGTTGAGTGAGGGTCTAGCCTCCTGAAGGTTTCAAAGAAGTGACTGGGCCCACTGAGCAACACAGCCAGGAAGCAGCAGGCCTGGAGACGCCTCACAGCTCAATGTTGAGGGGGCTTCCTTGGCACAGGGTCCTCCCTGCCCACCGGGGCCCGCCCTGCCTGCTGCCTCTCTCCCCAGCTGTTTTCGGCTAACCATGTCCAGCCCCAGTGGTTTCTGCTCCACCAGGCCACTGCCAGTCTCCTGGGAGTTATATTTTGCTGGTTGCTCCAGGGTGTCCCACATAGCTCATCAGAGTCAGTGGGGAGTCACCCTGACCTGCCCCAGGCCCTTTGCCCTCTTTGTGGCGAATTTTATACCCATCAGGTGTACGTTGTTGAAGATATTCCTGTGCCACCATCCTTATTCCCTGAGTCCAGTACAGCCTCCTCCCCACCTGGCGTGGCCATGGCTAGTGTTTGGCATGCACAGCACAGCACACAGCCATGTGCTCTGGGCCCAGGAGTCCATCTTGGAATCGTTATTTTCTACAACTTCTTACATCAGCTAAGAGAAGGAAGGAGGAGAATGTGCATTTGTAGCATCTTTTGTGGTAACCTTCAGGGCTGTGTCCATGAGGCCGGGCCACCATCTGGGGCCACTTGCTACCTGCACAGCCTCCTCATGTCCCCACAGCGGCTTCTGCACCAGAGGCGGCAGGAGTTAGGCTCACAGCCAAGTCCCCTGGGGTAGGTAAAGGTGTGTGAAGAATTTGTCCCCATTCAGTAGGGGGCTGGAACTCTGCATTCACCGGCGGTGCCTGCAAGGGGACCCTTGGAGCCTCAGCCTACAGGGTCCGGGCAGGACTTTGGGTGTGGACAGATGTGGGCTTAAGTCCTTTTGCCAGCTGTGTCTGGACTCGGTCTCCTCACCTCCATGGGGTCCATCAAGGACCAGGTGACTGGCCAGAGAGACTTTTTGGCCCAGCGCCTGGCATGTGAAGGCTTCTATCAACGGCCACTTTGCTCCCCTGGCTGCAGTGACCAGAGTTTCCAAAACTGTTAACAGGTAGGACATGGGCCGGAGGGAATGGGAGGATGCTGCACCTGTGGTCTGCGGGTCTCTAGGCCCCTGATCCTTGCTAAAGGTGCCTGAGCTGGTGACCCAGAGCTGGCCTGGGTTTTGCTGGTGACAGATGCCACCCAGCAGGTGATCGTGAGCGAGAGCCCCAAGAACACTGCACTCGGGGAAGGGACACAGGCATTAGATAGTCTGTAAACATGAGCAAACGATATAGAAGTAATTGATTAGTAACTATCAGGTAATTGCAGGGTAATCACATGGTTATTTTTGCTTTGCAAATTAAAGTGTTACTATGAGATTGAACAATTATGCAGGATAATTATACACTGATTCATAGGCTGACTCCAGGTGAAATAATCAGGTAAACTACAGGATGGGTAGTTATTCCACAAATAGACATCACGGAGACCACGTAACCACACCTTGGGAGGAGGGCAGTGGGTTTCCTCCCCGACCCTGGCCCCAGCCTTCCTTCCCAAGCACACCAGATGCCAGGAGCAGCACTGTTTACCTTGCACAGTGGCCCCGTGCCCAGGGTCGGTTTGGGAGCATTCAACACATTCTGGGAATGTCACTCTCTTCCTGATGCCCCACGATGTGGGTGCACCTGCTTACATGTTAAGGCAGCAACTGGCTGTGAAGAGCAGAGCTGTGTCACGACCTAGACTGGGACTGGGCACTGCTTGGCTTTTTGATGACCCCACAGAGAGTCCCACGAGGCAGGGACATGGCCGTGTCCATCTCTTGACCCCCGGAAGTCTCAGCATAGGGTAAGCACCTACTGTGTGCACCCACGCATTCATTTACTCCCATGCCTGCCTGCAGAGTTCGTACCCTGTTGCAGGTGAGCAAGCAGAGGTGTGATGATGTTTCCCTGACCCACGCTGGTCCTGTGACTCCAGGCTGGAGTGCTCAGCTTTTTGCTGCTGGCATTTGGAGAGGATAGCCCTAGAATAAGAACTAAAATCTATCTCCACACACTGTCGGACATCCCCTGGGGATGAGCACTGCCGGTGGTTGGCCTTTACAGAAACAAGTCACATGCTGTGGGTCTGAGCTGGACCATTGTTGGCTGGAGCTAAGTAGCTTTAGGGAATCCGAAGAGTGGCCTTGAGGGATGCTGGGCTGTGCTGCCCAAGCAGAGGGGCCACACCTGGGAGCCCTGTTATGCTTAGGAATTGGGAGGGGGATGCCCCAGGCAAAGGCATGAGTCTCCTATCTCTCTGATGCAATGGCCTGCACATAGTAAGTGCCCATGTATACAGTAGGTACAGTAGGAATTTGTGTAGGCACTAGTCCATACAGTGGGCACACAGTAGGTGCTCATGCACACAGTAGGCACCAGTGTACACGGTAGGTGCTCATGCACACAGTAGGTGTTCATGTACACAGTAGGCGTTAGTGCTCACTGTAGGCATTCATGCACACAGTAGGAGTTCATGCATACACTCATGCACACAGTAGGCACTTGTGCACACAGTAAGCACTCAAGCCGGCCATGAAGTCTAGTAGGACCAGGTGTTGGCAGAGTGGGAGCTGAGGGTGTTTCTTAGACCAAAGATTCAGGCATCTGAGCTCCCACTTGACTCTCAGTGTGGAGGGGCTGGCTGGGCTATCCTGACTTTTGTACATGCCCCCTGAGCTTGGGATATTCTTCTCAGGCTTTCGGGTAACACCTGGGGAGCCCCTCCCTGCACCAGGGCATCCTGCCTGTTTCCACTCCAGTATGGCCCAGGCCCTGGGAACTTAGACCCCTAGAAGGTACAGAAACAACCCTGAACAGGACTTGTGCAGACCACCCCCTGTGAGAGCCGTGAGGGTGCATATCCTCTTAATTAAACTCAGGTCTGCAAGGTTGGGTAGGGGCTAACTCAAGGTCACTGGGAACTGAGCTCTGTAATTTAGTCAAAATGAAAAGCAAGGAGAAAAGGTCAATTTGTTTCAAATTAGACTAACTATTTTCTTTACTTTGAGGACCCTGTGGCTGGCAACTTAGCAGTTGGAGAAAAAAGGGTTAAGCATATCTGCCCTGGAGCAGGTAATGAAAGCTCGTTGTTATTTTTGGAAATCACACTTTCAGGTTGTCAATTGTGATTCTTTGGTACAAATTAGCCTACTGGAAAGTGTCAAAAACCTTACCAGCAAGCCAGGTGTGCTGGGCCAGGTCTGCCCAAGCAGGTGCAGAGGAACAGAGGGAAGGCAAGGTAACCGGAGGCCTCTGAGGCAGCAGTTTGGGGCCAGAGAGAGACAGATCCTTACTATCATCCTGCAGACTAGACCACAGGTGCTTCCCCTGAAGAAGGCCCGCCCCAGAGTGTGGGTGCTGTGGGAGTGTGTCCCGTTTCTCTTCTTGGGCCTTGCAGTCTGGCACTTACCTAAATGAGCGGGTGAAGAGATGGGTGCTGGAATGACTCCCTGTGTTAGGCAGCATCCACCCGCCACTGCCCACATCAGATACAGGGGTATCCAGCACTCTGCCCCCTATGCTGGCGCTTATTGGAGAAGTACACCTGCTAGCCCTTCTCACAGCAAGCCTCTTAGGGAGGCATCCTGCTCCCAAGGCTCCCCAGGCTCACAGTGGAGCTGCAGGTGAGTTCTGCAGGTGCCTGGACTCCCAGGCTGTTTAGAGGACAGAGAGAAATGCTGAAGTGAATGTTGGATGAGGTGCACAGAAAGACACCCCCCAAAGCTAGGTCCAAGCTACTGGGGAGCTCAGCTAAAGTTGTCCCTAGGGACTGCCCTAGGCCCACTTTCCCACTATTCCTAATTTCCCAGCCTTCAACATGGTTGTGGATGTGTAGGCTGGCAGGGGTCTGAGCCATGGGTCTCCTGTGACCCCAGCACAGACCTCTGCTGCTGCCCAGGGTGGGGGCCTCCAGGACGGGGCAGCAAAGCCAGCAGGATGTGCTTGGACAGCGAGTTGGGGAGTTAATAAATGCCTTGACCTACATGGCTGAGCTAAGCTAGCTGCCAGAGCTGCTGACTGTGACTTTCTTTATTTTTTTGAAACAGAGTCTCACTCTGTCACCCAGGCTGGAATACTGTGGCATCATCACAGCTCACAGCAACCTCACACTCTTCAAGTGATCCTCCTACCTCAGCCTCCCCAGCAGCTGGGATGATAGGCTCCCACCACAAAGCCTGCCTAATTTTCCTTTTTTTTGCAGATATAGGGTCTCACTCTTGTTCTGGCTAGTCTTGAACTTCTGGCCTTCAGAAATCCTCCTGCCTCGGCCTCCTAGAGTATTGGGATCATAGTTATGAGCCACTGACTGTGTCTTGATATATGAGGCCTTGCACTGAGTTGCCCATAACAGGATGGCTGGCTTTCTACCTAAAGCACAAAAAGGATAAAAAATAGAAAAAAAAAGATTCAATGTTCATTGTAAAGAACATGAAAAAATATAAAAGAAGACTACTAACTGTCAACATTTTATTAATTCAGTCAGGCATGTAATTTAAAAATAGCTTTGTCTTTCACTGAAAAATAAATTAATTATAATTTCTTACTGAATCCAGCACAAGAGATTTGGAATGAGGTGGTTCCCCAAGAAAAGTTCCTGACCTGGCCTGGCCCTGTGGCCTCCATGGCAATGTGCGGGGGTTGTGGGGCTCTAGGGGCAGGGACACTCTGGGGGGGACATCCTTCGTCCTTCCCGTGTGAGCACACAGGGGCTCAGTGGATCCATTTGGAATGTCCAGAGCATGTGGCTGTCACCCTGAAGAGGAGGCACTGCCTACACTGCCATTGCTGTCGGTCTGGTCCTGAGACAGAGGACTGCAGGGGAGGAAGGGTCCCTCGCCACAGAGCCCTGTCACTCCTGAGTCCCAGCATCACCATCGTACTTGGGTTTCTTTAGGGAAATAAAGGTTCACTCCGAGGAGCAGCAGTAAGTTGTATGTTCTGTTTTCCTCTTTACTCCAGAGAGCAGATCATCTTGTTCTAACAAATCATGACACACAGAAGCATCCAGTGGAGGGCCCCTCAAGCATTAAGGGACACATCATAAATCAGACCCATGGTCTCAGGGAGCTGGGGCCTTGGGTGGCAGAGAGGTCATTAACAGACATGGCCCCAGGCCCAGGCTGAGCCAACCTCAGGGAGTTCAGATTCATCCAGATACTGGGAGCCAGGGTCCCCCACAAGTAACGAGCTGGGCATTGAGTTCCTCCCCAAAGGGCCAGCCTGTGGCCCTGCTCTGCTTTCGAGCAGCCTGCCGGGTCCCCTCCTTCTTGCCGTATCCATCTGGGTCGGGGATGAAGGGCAATTCAGAGTCATCTGCCTTCAGGGAACCTCCTGGGTATGCAGGTCCCCGAGTGATTCGTGGGACCTGAGTCAGGATTGTTTTTCAGAATTTGTTCATTCATTTACTCTAAACTACCACAGAGCAAACTTAGGAAGACTGGAGAGCAGCTGGGCTTGTGGCGGCCAGGGAGAGAGTGCATGCGTACATACACACCCATGCAGACAACATACATACGTGTATACACGCACACACACATATGCATATGTCCACACACACTATCATGCACACACATATACACACACTCACACACGTACCCCTCCTCCCGCTCAGCCTGAGCAGCCTAGGGTAAGAATCCCAGGAGCCCTAGAGCAGGACAAGAGAGATGTCCCAGATGGTGCTTGTAAGTGTCCCCATTTCTCCAGCCTGGAAACTCTCCTTTGCCCCCACTGCTCCAGGCCCTCACAAATGTGGGGCACAGTGATCCCACAGCTAAGACACGGGATGTCCCACGGCATTTGACTGGATTCTGTAAGATTTAGGACAGACCAGCTCTAAAGACTTATTCGTCACTTGCTTGGCATTCACATTGAACTGGACGTCCTATATTCTGTGGGCTAAATCTGGCCACTCTGAGCATAACCCAAAGTTACAGTCAGGCCGAGAACCTGTAGAGGGTAGAGGAGTGGCCCCCACAAGAAGCCCACACTCCATGTGCAGAAACCATGAACATGAGTGCTCCATACCAAGGGGAATAAGGAGGGGATCCAGGCTGCCAGCCAGCCAACCTCGGGATGGAGAGGCTCCTGGTTTATTAGGAATCACAGGTTCCTTAACTTTGGGAGCTGAGGTACAAGGAGGCGTGTGGTGTGGGTGACATCAGGGACACTGCCAGCTATAAAGATGCAGGTGGCCAAGAACCCAGGGATCTGGGTGTCTGCAGGACCTGGAAAGGGAGGAAGGATGCTCTCTGGAGCCTGGGAAGGAGCCAGCCCTGAGCGTCTCAGACAGGCACCTGCAGACCACAGGCTGTGGGGCTTCAGGCCACCACATGTATGACAGTTTGTCAGAGCAGTCATAAAATAGATTTAAATAGGGCCCAGTTAGGCAGAATATATTTTTGGCTCTGCTCTGTGTGACTGTGGCGCCGTGAAGTGTCGATTTGAAGTCTCTGCTCTTTGCTTTCTTGCTGCTGGGCGCCCTGGGTGGGCAGGTTTTCAAGGGAGTCTGGGCCCTTGGTAGGTCTTATGTTGAGAGAGGGATTCAGCCTCCAGATTCCAAGAGGTTCAGAGTGAGCTCCCTGTGGCCTGGCGGGAGGTGGAGAGAGGCAGGGGAGGTGGGCTGGGTGGAGCCAGGAAGGGAATTGCAGACACCGGGCTGTGTGAAGTTCAAGTATCACAGGAAGCTTTGATACTATTTTTGCTAAGTCTTGCCAGCTTCTAATACAGAAATTCCTTTCTTAAAAGTCATGAAAAATACCACACCATGAAGGGGACTGTTGAGACTATGGGGCTAGGGGTGAGCAGCCCTCATGGGGAGAAGTGGCAACTTCAGACTCTGGGCTGGAGGAAGAAAGGAAGGGAGGTAAGGGGCAGAGTCATGTGCAAGGAACCCCCAGGAATGGTGAGATGGCCCCATGGTCCCCCCAGACACATTGCAGCACCACACCCAGCATTGTGTGTCCTAGGGGTGGGAAGCTCCAGGCCCAGAACAGCTGCCCAAAGCTGGCCCTTGTGTCCTGAGTTAGATGTTCACGGTTTTGCTCTGTGACTGCTGGTTCTGAGCTCACGTTCCATGCCAGGCTTGGAGTCCGCATCACCAAAGACAGGAGATAGTGTTGCCCTCAAGCCACCCATCCATCCTGTGGCTGCTGAAGTCGGGGTGCCCTGGTGACCAGGCAGGGCCCTGTCCCACCCCCTGAGGTCACATGTGCTCTGTACCAGGTTCAGAGGGAGGAGAAGAAACCCCTTGGGGAAGGAGCGAGGGGGAAGCAGGGAAGGAAGGTGAAGGCCACTCTGACCTGTTGGGGAGATCCAGGGGGCTCCCCTGGATCTGAGGCCGACAACAAGCTGGATGTGGAGTGGCCTCCCTCCTCTCCAGCTCCCAGGCGCAGAGCTCCCTGCAAAGTCTCCAGTGTCTGGGTGTGTCCTCAGCAGCCCGACGAGGGCCTGGTTTCCCCTGGGGATGGGCCCAGGCACCTGTGTCCTCCCAGGGGTGGGGAGCTCTGATACAGATACACGGATCAGCCTAATGCCACCTCTCCACAAGGCCAGGCCTTGGAGATTCTCCCAGTGTCCTCAAAGCACAGATCCCAAGTTGGGGTGTGCAGCCTGGAGCTGCCTGGCTGCCGGACTTTGGGGGGTGTCACCTTCCTCCTTACCCTCATTTTCCCCATCTGTGCAGTTAGGACCTTGCCCAGAGGCTGTGGATTCCCAACAGAGAAGAACACATGACTGCCCTCCGAAACCAAGCAGCCCTAAAGTGTTTCTGAGGTCATCCTCTCCCTGATTTCCTTTCCTCCCCAATCCCACTCATGTGGTTGCAACTGAGCTCCTCTCCTGACCCTTGCTTATCAATGAAATCTGCCCCCTCTGCCCACACTGGCACCCTCTAGGCCCTACTCTGCCATCCACAGTCCAAAAGCCAAAGGGAGAGTGCAGAGTGCACTGGGCGGATGGATGGATGGGTAGGTGGAGAGGTGATGCATGGGTGGAGAGTTGGAAGGATGGATGGTGGTGGGTGGGTGGGTGGATGGATGGATGGTACATGACAGGCTCTCTGGGAGCAGTTCACCCCCCTCCAGGGCCTCCTGCCTAGCACCCCAACTTCTGCAACTCACATCCTACTCCTAGCGCTGTGGATGGGCAAGTATCCTCCCCACCCAAGTCCCCACCCCATCCTTCCCACACTCTAGACATACCTGGAAGAGCTGTTTCTCACTCTCCACCCAGAAAAGCCGCTGCAGCCCCTCCCCTCTCCCCCTCCCTCCTGGAGTCTCCGTGCCCCCCCCATCCTCTGACTCTCCCTGAGTCTGCAGGACCCTGGCCCCCCTTGGGCTGCAGTGTGAGTGGAGGGTGGGGCCAGACAGGGTCATCTCAGCCAGGGAGCTGGTCCCTCCTGAGAGTGTCCCACGGAGGGCCAGAGGGCTGTAGTGTGGCAGAAGGAGCAGCCTGGCTTGGCAGGAAGGCCACTGCTTGAGACCTGGGCAGGGGACAGCCCAGGGGCCTCCCCACGCCAGGGCCACACTTCCACCTGCACCCATCCTGCCTGGGCTCCCTCACAGACCCTGAAGCCTTATTTGTTAAATGCAGGATATTTTGAATGACTAGATTTTAATTTCAATACACTTTGTTAAAAATAGATTGGCTCTCACCAAAAGGAGGGCCGCAGGAAGGGGCTTTAAAGAGCTCATCTTTGGAATATTAATAGCATGGAAAATGTTATTAGAATAATTTTTCATCATGAATAATAAATTAACGGGATGATTTTGTAGTGCCATGTGACACCCCTGGTAAGAGTGGGCTTTGTTTTAACTGAGTGGGGGTGCTGGGCTTAGGGGTGGGGCCGCCTGCCAGGTGGGAGGGGGTGAGGGGCCAGAGGGGAGGGGGTTGCTCTCCTCTGAGCCTGTCTGGTTCCCACCTTCCCACAGAAAAGCTGGAAGAGATTCCCATCCCACCCACCAGCCCTGCACATTGTTCTGCTGGCTGGGGGTGGTGTGTGACCCCCACACCCAGCAAGCTTCCTTCAGACTTTCTTCTCCTTGGTAAATGCCAGGGGGTTGCAAGAGCCCCAAGGTCCAGAGAAACCAAGCACATGAAGGGTGAATGAAAGACCAGGGAAGGCACCATGGCTCAGCTCGAGCTCAGGGATCCACGCCTGGCCAGTGGGTAGCCCTGGGGAAGAGAAGGGGAGGGGCAAGGCAGCCCGCTTGTCCTGCCATCCCACCACTCTCCTGCAGGTGTCCAGGGCTCCAGACTGCTAACCAGAACTACACAGGGAGGGGACCCCTGAAAGGGTGGGGAGGATTGAGATGAGTAGACACAGGGCTGGAGGCCCTGGGTGGCTCTTGGGGGTAGGGAAAAAGCAGAGGGATAGTGGCCCAGACAGCAGTTGGGAGTAGCTATGGAGGCCCCAAGGCCAGCTGCCCATTGAGTGTCCACAGAGATTCTGGTGCCCCTTCATGGACACTAAGGTGTGAGAGAGCCCAGTGGGGCCCCTGCGGAGGTTTTGGGGGGCTGCTGAGGGGGTGAGGACAGGTGCTTTGCCCCTGGCTATGCCCCCAGCAGGCTGCCTGTCCATTGGCAGGGCTGCAGGGGAGCAGCAGGGCCATGGTGCTATGGGGGGCAAGAGGCCAGACCCTGGACCCAGCAGCCCTGGGAGCTGTGTAAGGTGAGACTGAACCCCGCACTGCTCTTCCCAAGGACACCCCTCCTCTTCCCCCAGATTGGGCCAACCAGGCATGTCAGGCCATGTTAGATCATCTCAGAGGGTGTCTCCCCTTTCTGTGTACACACTTGCACACGCTCGAGTATGAGTGCATGCGTGAAGTAGGGTGACAGCTGCACATGCTGGCATGTATATGTGAGTGTGTGAACTTGAGTTAGAGCATATATGTGCTACACAGCGCATGTGTCACCTACGAGAGTTGGCAGCAGCTGCGTGGTGTGGGCTGTAGCCGTGCAGGCTGGGCAGCAGTGCAGCCCTGTGTGAGCCCCCCTGCACGGCATCCACGGGGAGCTGCGTATTTGGGCAGAGGCGTCCAGCCCTGTGTGAGCCCCCCTGCACGGCATCCACGGGGAGCTGCGTATTTGGGCAGAGACGTGCAGCCAGCATCATTCTCTCTCTCTCTCTTCTGTAGTGTCTCATCCTGCAACTGACAACTGATGTTCGAAAGAACATGAAATGGAGGAGAAATTACAGCAATTTATCAACTGAAATTATAGGTATAGACACATGTCAGCAGTGGAAATAGTTTCCATCAAAATTAAAGTATTTAGAGATTTTCTTCACATTTCAAATTATGCAAATCCCATTTTACCAAGGTTTCAAGTATAGGATTACCCAGGAACACCGCACAGTGCAGTGTGGCTCAGGTTCCCTTTCCCAGCTGCTCCTATGGGGCCGCAGTTTGTGAGTGTCACAGAGACTCTGTAGCTTGGCGCTTCGGACCTGGCCCCTGAGGACGGCCCAGGGGGTGTGGAGGGCTGCCCTGTGGGAAGGCGCATGATGGTGACTGATGCCTGCCACCAACCAGTTTAGGGCTGACGTGGGGCTGGGGATTCTCAGCGGAGTCCAGGCTACCCCCCAGCACTGAGCCGCTGGACACTGTGGTAGGCAGGCCCAGGGTGGCTGCACAGAACCCCCAGATGGGGCTCCTGACTTGCTGTGGCCTGTGGCCCTGGACACCTTGCTAATGTGCAGATTCAGGTGCAGAGGGTCTGATCCCACATTCCTAAGGAGTGCCAAGTGAGCAGAGAGGGCCAGGGTGAGAGGCCACAGACAGGCTGGGCTTCCCTGTGACCTGACAGGAACCAGGCCTTGCAACCCAGGATCTCAGCCACACAAGGCCCTGACTGAGCCTGTCACCTCCACTCTGCAAGGAACTTGTGCCTGCTGGGGAGCAAAGGTCTGCAGTTTGGGTTCTGTCTGTGAACTCCGGGAGGCAGATGTGGTCCTGGAACATGGTCCCCGTGCCAGGGGCACTGTCACTTCATTTCAATGTAACTGATGTCGAATTCAGTACCCAGGCCCCAGTGAAATGCCTGATGAATTGCTACGATTAACAGTATTCATGCCCAGGATAGTGGCCAGTCAGAGCTGTACTCCCGATGAAAGCTGAATGAGCCAGGGACGCACAGAACAAATGGGTCAGCCCCAGCCAAAAGGCTCTGGAACTGAGCCTGTCGCCCCCACCCCATACGGTACGTTCTGCAGCCTCTGGGAAGGAAAAGGACCTGCTCTTAGTGGGGCGGGTGGGTGGGTAGGTGTGTGGGGGCTTTATGGGTGGGCTGCATGGCTCCTGCCCCATGGTCTCGCCTGCCCCCATTCCCGCTGGAACCAGGCTCAGAGATCCTCTAAAGGAGGCTTTCTAGGGTCAAGGTGAAGGAAAGGGCATTCCAAGGACAGAGGATGCCTGATGCCCGGGTCACATGTTCCTGCTGGTATACCTGGGCAGAAACCCTCAGCTCATGAGACATGGAGGAGTGGACGGAGGGCCCAGCTGCAGGTCAGGAGGTGGCCAAGGCCCCATGTCTCAGACCAAAGACCTTGCACCTGGTGGCTTCCAGGAAGATCAGGCCCAGTCCCCCTGGAAGCAGCTGGAAAAGCCCCAAGGCCGGATGAAGGCCCCACAAGCCTGTGGAAACCCCTTCTGTGACAGGTGCCCTTAGAACAGGGTCCTGGTCTGCCCTGGTGTGTCCCGTTTGTAGAAACCCCACCCTGTGAAAATTCTAATTTAACACCCAGCCTTCATGAAAGGGACCATTCCCACCAAATGCTGGATACCATTTGTTTCAGAGAGGCTTTGCCGAGCCCCACTGCAGGAAACCTGCGTGAAGAGAGAGGTCTGCCCCCATGCAGCGTGTGCCAGGGTCAGAGGCGCCAGAGTAGGCTTTGGGTGGGCAACCATTTCCTGGTGGTGTTTGTTGGGGTGTGGGTTCTCCTGCCGTCTTGTGGGGGCTGCCTGGGGTCAGGGAGGAGGGCCTGGGCTGGGCAGTGTGCAGGATTGATTAGTGATGTCTGCTACAGTCAAGATAAATTACTAGAAATTTACTAGAAAATTACTAGAAAAAATTAAACAAACAATATTGGTGACACATGAGAATTGCAATTTTATATAAATTTAAGGATTTGGCTTTTCATTTCTGCAAAAGGCCCTTGGAATTTTGATAGAGATTCGATTGAATTTGAGGGTCACTTTGGTAGTGTTGTTAGCTTAACCATATTAAGACTCCACATCCATGAATGTGGGATGTCTTTCTGTTTATTTGGGTTTTCATTAATTTTATCAAGAATATTTAAGTAGTTTTCCATGTACAAGTCTTTTACCTCCTTGGTTAAAGTTATTCCAAGTATTTTATTACTTAAGATGCTATTACAATAAGATTTCCTTCTTAATTTCATTTCAGATTATTCATTGATGAATATATAAAAACAAAACTGGTTTTCGTGTGCTGATGTTGTACACCATTGAATTTATCTATTAGCTCTGCCAGGTTGTCTGTGGATTTGGTGATGGGATTCTATACACATGTCATTTGCACATAGAGTGGTTTTCCTTTTTCCTTTCCAGCTTGAATGCCTTTTATTTCTTCTTCTTACCTAATTATTCTGGCTAGACTTTCTTGTGTGAAGCTGAGTATTAGAGGTAAGAGTGGGTGTCTTTGTAATGTTCCTGATCTTAGGGGGAATATCTCAGTCTTTCACCATTGGATGTGAGATTTTCATAAAAACCTTTTGCCAGATTGAGGAAATTCCTTGGTACCCCAAGTTTTCCAAGTGTTTTATCATAAAAGGGTGATGGATTTTTCAAATGCTTTCTCTGCCTCATTTGAGATGATCATATGGGTTTGTATTTTTTTTAACTTTGTTTTGTTGATAAGGTCTGTTATGCTGGTTGACTTTCCTGTACTGAACCACCTTTGCATCACTGGGGCAAATTGCACTCGATCTTGGTGCACAACTCGTTAACATGCTCCTGAGGTGTGGGGCTCGGTCTGCACACTTGCTGCTGGTCACAGTCTTTTAATTTTCCTCTGGGGGATGCAGGGGTTCAATCCTCAACAGACCCTGTTGTCACCACCCTGTGAGAGTCACCGACCACCCTGTCTCCACCAGATGAGGGCATGGACACCACGAGTGTGGCCATCAGGGAACTGCTGCTTGCCTCTGTGGGGCAGGGAGTGGTGTGGTGGCCCCTCTGAGACCACAGCATTGGTTTCTGGTTTGAGAAGGTTGGACACTTCTAGGTTTTCTGTTGCTCTGCTATTTAACTGCCTTTTCCCTGCCCTTGCCCGGGAGGAACAGGCTTTGGGGCCTTTCAGTCTGTGCCTGTGGGAACTCTAGGGTGGAGGCTTCTACGAGCTCTGCCTGTGGTGTTCAGGAGGAAGTGAGGAAGCTGGGGGCTCCCACCAGTCACTCCTGCTCTGAGGCGCTGGCCGTGGCCTTCTCTCTCCCTTCTGGGCCCCCTTTGCATGTCAGCTGGTCTGTCCAGGGATTTTTAATTTTAGGGGCAGGACCTGGTAGTAATGGGCAGCTCCATTTTGGTGTTGATTCATCCATTTTTAAGTGTTCTGAGGGTTTTTCTCGGGAATATAATGAGTTCGGAGACAAATCCGGAAGCATTGACCCTGCATGCCATGGGTTTCCCCACCAATCGGTGGCACATTCCACCACATGACAAGGCCTTTGTGGCCTTCACAGAGATCACCATAGCCTGAAAGGGTGACTCTTCATAAATTTCAGGGCCTCTGTAAATGGAATTTCTTTTCTGTTTCACTTACTCCTCAACTGCTACTTTTGCAGGGTGGTACCAATTCTGTGACGGTCCTGTCCGTGGCAAATTTGCTGGGAGCTCAGAGTAGCTCTTACAGTTCATCCGCATGTCACTCTGAGCTTCTGGAAGTTATTTATATTCCACACAGGTGAGAACTGTTCATCTTTTCCTCAGTTTTAAGGAAAAACTGTTTGTTCTTATTCTCCTTCTGTTGGCTGGGACCTTCACTACAAACTGAGTATTTTTCACTGCAATGATGATACTTCTAAAGTTCCACTAACATTTTATAATGTGTGCACTGCTGTTTTTCTTGAGTATTCCCAGTTTGCTGAGAATGGACGTGCATTAATGCAAAGTGTGTGGCTGTGTCTCTGGCCTTGGTTACCATGACCAGATGGCTATTATCCTTCCAGGTGCTAATGTGTTTACTGCAGATGACTTCTGAGATTGAGCCAGCCTTGCACTCCTTGCCATAATACATGCTTTTGGACACTGATGGATTAGATTTGATAGCAGTTTCTTTAGCCCATGTCCTATTTTGGCATCAAGAGTATACCAGCCTGGCTCGGCGCCTGTGGCTCAACGGGCTAAGGTGCCAGCCACTTACACCTGAGCTGGTGGGTTCAAATCCAGCCTGGGCCCGCCAAACAACAATGACGGCTGCAACCAAAAATTGGCCAGGCGTTGTGGCGGGCGCCTGTAGTCCCAGCTACTTGGGAGGCAGAGGCAAGAGACTCACTTGAGCCCAGGAATTGGAGGTTGCTGTGAGCTGTGATGCCACGGCACTCTATCCAGGGTG
>CAUYON010171971.1:0-19275 GCA_963573935.1 Arctocebus calabarensis
ATGATACTACCACTACTCTTACATTTTTGCCAAGAGTACACAATGGGAATTTATTCTGAAGAACAATGGAATAGGCTGGATGCCCCCAGCTCAGTGTTAGGGCACCAGCCACCTACTCCTGGGATGGTGGGTTCAAACCTGGCCTCAGGTCTTCTAAAAAAAAAAGATAGCTGGATGTTGTGGTGGGCACCTATAGTCTCAGCTACTCAGGAGGCCAAGGCAAGAGAATCTCTTGAGCCTAAGGATTTTGAGGTTGCTGTGAGCTGTGATGCCATAGCACTCTACCAAGGATGACAAAGTAAGACTCAGTCTCAATAGAACAAATCCAAGTTCAGAGATAGTCTATGTACAATTAATTCAACAACTATGTTAAGGTCATGAAAGAGTAAAAGACTGAGGAACTTCCCAGATGGAGGAAGATGAAGGAGACAGGACAACTAAATGCATGTAAAATTCTATGAAATATTATGCAGAGTATTTTAACCATCTCTGTTAGGGCTTTCTTCTGATCATAGTTTCAGCATTATTGTTTCCACAATTACAAAGACTAGTCAATGCAATGCCCTTAATTAATCGTAAGAGAAATTCTGGTGCAAGATGTTTCAAATAAAAGATTTGCTTTGCTGCACAAGTGAAGACGAGCAGTGCAAGGCATTCTGGTGACACTTTTGATAGCAAATTTATCGAGAGAACCAAACTATGGATAGAGGTATTAATGCCTCCATCTTGCAAGTGAGTCAAGTGGTCAGAATCGCTAAAGAAATCTGAGAAGGGGTGCCCCTCAGATGCAGTCCTGCTAGCACTGACTCGAGAGAGGTAATTATGGTGTGTGAGTAGACTGTGTCATTCATTCTGTAAAGAAAGCTATTTTTAAAAGAATACATCAATTTATGCAGATAATTGCATTTTTAATCTGATGTTAAAACAAGTCCATACTGTTAAGTGGTTAACTCCTTTTACATTAAAAAAAGGTAATTGATGCTTATTTAAAATTAGGTAAGTGACCCTCAGGACTGGTTTGTTTTTGCTTCAGTTCTAAAACATTGTTTTCTTTGACAACTTGGTATGGAATTTTTTTACAATTCTATATGAACCACAGGTCAATCCCCAGATTAAGATAGAGAAGCTCTTCTAAAGATGAAATAGACACTTGAGATTACAAATTATTCACTGTGAAACTTTTCACAGCATGCTTTATCTCATTTGAACCATGATGTGGGATTGTTTTGTTCAGGAAGATCAAGTCTTTGGATTATAGCAAAAGAGCAATGCTTTAAAAAAAAATAAAAAATGACATGTAGCCTTTAAAGTTGTATCCAGAACTGCTAACCAGGGCGCATAGCCCCAGGGACACAAATTTAAATTAAGAATATTGCTTTTATTGCACTATGAACTATATTTTCTTGCTCAAGCTGAGACATTCAACAACTAACAATGTTACTGTTAAGCACATGTTAAAAAGGAACCAGGGTATTTCTTTGTGTAGAAATACCAAAATGGAGAATATATTGTAATCATACTGCATTCCATAATGGCACCATAGAGAAATGAACAAAGAACAAAAATAAATGTAGATAAAACTTTTAGATAAACCATAGTACTATCCAGCATAAAAGGAATTTAACATAGAGACATCTTTGTAATAATCAACGTTGCCTTAGGAAGATAACACCGCAAGCTGTTTTATCTGCCATAGAGTACTAGAGAATTTAATAAATGCACTCCAAAATCTGTTGCAAGGCCACAAAATCCGTAGCAAGGCAAAGTGGAAGTTAGTTACACTAACAAACAATGACATGGTTAGTTAGACAATTGTGTTCAAAAAATGACATTGACTACGCTCTGAATAGGCAGTCAGATGTTTTTTAGAGAACATAAGCTTTTTAATATAGGCCTCCCTTTTAGATATTTCCAACGCATTTATGACACAGTTGACATTAAGAGATTTACAAATCTACTTTCTTGCATATAATGAAGGACGTTATATGCATTTTTTCTATCTTGTTTGCATTTGTAATTTTAAAAAATACTTCAAAAATATGAAATCTAGGTCTACTACGGCTATAAATTATATGAATTTAGAATAACCTTAATCTTCTTTGGGAGAAGTTTTCTTTGAAATCAAACCAAGTCTTCCTGGGTTCTAGATATCTAATTTGGTGTGAAAGACTCTGTTAACAGATCCTTTTGGCTGTCCACTAAATTAGAATAATAATTTAATCTCCCTATGTTAAGTGATATAGGTTACTGTAATGAGAAAGAGCATATGCTGAGTCAGGCAAATCATTGTACCTTACCACATTGTGCTAAGTTGAATAAGTCTATTATTTTCACCAAAACACATCCACCCATCACCACTATTTCCTCTATCCAAAGGAGAAAATGCCATCTACCACTCCTGGCTGCCACGAGAGCTATACAAAGGATTTGGAAAATAGGAAATGTTCAGGGAGTTTTCTTTTCTTTTTATTCTCTCAGCTTTAAAAATATACAATGTGAATTAAGTATGATTAACATGATTGAAATAAATTTTCATAGCAAATATGATATGTTTGGTTTTATTTTCTGCATGATCACCCCAAAATAAATAAACAAAGACATGATTGACTTATAAAAAAGAAACCAACCAAGAGCTTTTAAATTTTGTACTATCTATTGCAATGAAAAATGTCACAGTTTATTTCACAAGCATATGACAAAAGAAGATTTTCCTACTTCTAGAATTTTCAAACTTGGTCTGTAGCCAGATCAAAATACACATGAACATGTTCACAAATTTGGTACAGAGCGACATCTCTCTGGCAGCTTAGGAGGGTCTTAATGAGAATGATAGGTTAAGATACCTTTTCTACTAAGTATTAGCCAAAATTTTAAAAAAGGACAATAAAATGTATTATTTATTCATTAGCCCAAGAATCATATATCTAATGAAGCCATGATCTATTCAATTTAAATCAAGCATTTTTCCCCCTGTGGATACATGGGTAGTGGGTCCCAGGTTGTTATTTTGTGATTATTGCAAAAAGAGAATTTCAGGGAAATCTTCTTTTGAAGAAGTAATTAGATAGAAATAAATGATGACGATCAGTACTCTTATACATCCTCCTGTCCTGTGAGCAGATGAATGGGAAAGATCAGTGGGTAGTTCATTCATCTGGAAAAAAGCTTTCAGGTCTATGGTAATAATATTAACATATATTTAAATTCAATACCAGTTCAAATAAATGTTTCTTCAACACCTACTATGGAACAGCAGTTTTCTAGGCTCTTTGAATATAGAGCTATCAAGCCACCACCTGTGCCCCTCGGGAGCTCAGAGTGTGTCTGAGGAACAGATAAGGGGGCGACATCAAATCATCACTTTAACTCTACGTACGTGATCTGAAGGTAATTATCATATTTTTGAAAAGCTTAGTAAATTATTTTATTATTCTAAAAACAAGTTTAAGTGAAAAAGTAACACAAATCCCAAATATCTTTCTATGGATTTTAAATTTTTGTCACTTTATCCATGAATGTGTCGATTTACATTTCAAAGAGTACTCTTTTATGTTTGTAAAATAACTGCAACACCACTGTCACATTTAAAAATATAAACCCTTTCAATATTATCCAATGGCTACCCAGTGTCATGAGACAATTCCTGATTGTTTCACGTATGTCATTCTGTTTTACAATTTACGGTTAAAATCAGAATCCAAATAAAGTACATGTATTTATTTGGTTACTGCAACTAGTCAGACAGATGTTCTTCTCTGTCTCTCTCTGTCTCTTTCTTTCTTTCTCTCTTTCTCTCTTTCTGTGATTTATTTGTTTAAAAAACCAGGTTGTTTGTCATGTATAGTTCTCTACACTAGAATTTTGCTTAACACATCCCTATGGTTAACACAATAGCCTTTTGTTCTCTGTATTCATTATTCCCTGTAAACTGGATCTAGAAGGTTTATCATATTCAAGTTTTATTTGTTTATTTATTCCCTCCCTCCTTCCCTCTCCATCTCTCTTTTTTCCTCTCTCTCTCTCTTTCTCTCTCACTTTTTCTTTTTGTCCATGACTCTTTGCAGGTGGCGCTATGTCCCTTCATCAGCGCGTATACATGTCCAGTTGTTTCTTTTCGTGATATCAGCAGTTTTTGATGAATGCCCAGATCCACTCATTCATTCAAGTTGTATAATGGTGATATTTTAATTGTATCATTCCCTAGTTCTTGATTAGCTGGCATATTTCTATGAAGAGAAAAATCTCATCTACTTTTTCTTTCCCAATGAAAACAGTTATAAGATGTCAAGAGAAAAAGATTGATATCTTTTACCTTATTTGCCTATTTTAAAAATAATAAGTGAAATCATTATTAACTAATCCCATCTCTCTTTTGATTGATCATAATGGTCTTATGTATTTTAATACCTTTGATGTATGTTTATGTTTTTAGGTTTATTATATTTATTGATGGTCACATTGTTCCATTGCTGACCTGGGGATTCCTCCCCAGGGCTCATAAGCCCCTTTTAATGCAATCACAGCAGACTCTGACAACCTCTGTGCATCCTGAACATTACCAATAATCCAGCCTCACCTGTGCATTTCCTGTGTCAGGCTTCAACGATGTCTGGTTCATTTTAGTGGGAAACAGTATTTGGAAAGTACAACACATGCACTAAGCTTGCTCATGTCTAGTGAGCTGATAATTATTTCTAAACCTTTTCAATGTACAGAGTCAAGAAGTATATTTTTCCTCATAAACATAAAATGTAACAATAATATATAATACTAATATTTTAGAATCAAATTCAGAACTTAACTTTTATTACATATACCTATTTCTATTTCCTTTTTTCAGCTAACAAATTTAAATTTCCAATATTCCTGGGAATTGGAGTATTTTACTTTTGTAAATAGTTTTTTTACAATGCCATAGTTTCTTAATGTAAATTTAGTATAACAGAATTTGCTTGGTTCTAAATTCTAGTATAATGAACAAAAATAACAATGAACATTTACTGAGAATTTACTCTGTAATAGTTTTTTATTCCACACAAAATTATTATTTTTCTCGGTATATAGGGGAAGATAGTTAAAGCTCACAGAGGGTGAGTAACTTATGCAAGGTAACATCATTATTAATGGGGATCTTAGGCAGAGATTTTTCAGAGATTTTCTCTCTGAAATGCACAGAGTTAAGAATTATTAATGATTGTGCTATGGTGCCTGTTTAATTAATAACCTTTACCTTCTGTTATAGTTATTGACTAAGCCAAGCTTATTAGCTAGAATCCTGTTTGCAGTTAGAAAGTATAAATGGCACATAAATGATTAAAGCCTGTGGCCTCTGGTTTCACACATGCTATCTAATTACATGCATGTGTGTGTTACAGGCAGGGCAGACCTGGGCAGGGTCAACAAAGCTTAGCTTGTGGAATCACGTGGGTCGTTTGACTTGGATTCCTCCAGCAATACTAGAAACCCCTCTGTAATCTGATATGTTCACAGAGGAAACTTGTTAATACTCTTCCAGGCTATAGTTTTAACGGTAACTAATAGTTTTATACATCCTATTTTTACATTTTGTGCTAAAATTAAGTGTGAAGAATTGTTTGAATAGTAGAATGCACAAGATCTCATGGGTTTTAAGTTTGGGGGGATGACATAATAAGGTCTACTTTTAATTTGATTGTAGTGTGTTTCAGCAGAAATGATGAACATCTGAAGCATTGTCCTTCAGTTATAACACCAAGCATTTAAACTGGGTAGATGTTACTGGTTCCTCTGCTATGCAGTACAAAAATGGGCAGCTATTCACCACAGCAGGGATTCTGATTTCTCCCTTTTCATCAGCTTCTAGAAAAATGATACAATACACCCAAACTGATCAGAATGTTTGTTTATGATCTCATCTCCAAAAATGAAATGTTTAGCTCCTAAGACAATAGGATGTCTGCCCACACGTCCCTCTCCAGCCTCCAGGGGCAGGGTCATTCGAGGACTTCCCTGCTACCAAGAAGCAAGTCTGCACTGCCAGAGTGCTCAGCACACCTGACTCCAGAGTTTCTTATGAACAATTCCCTGTACCAGTTTAAGAAATCTGGGGAAATAATTATAGAGCTGGTGTGTGAATGCACCTATTGGACAAATGCCATAATACTACTATTTTATATGAAGGTTTGGAGTTGAAAACAAAAAAATAAAAAATAAAAAGCAAGAAATATGAAAATACAACTTCCTGCCTTGGATTTCAACAAATGCACACTAATGATTAAAAAAAACTTACCTTTTTATTATGAAAACAAAGAAAGGAAGGCTACTGCTATGTTCATAGGCTATTTCATAACGGAATTCAATGCAGGAGTAAAATCTACTGCAGAGTGAATTTTGTTGTGGTTGCAGTTTAAAAGCAACGTGTTTGCATAAGTGTCTGTGTCTGTGTGTGTGTGTGATAGGGATCAGGAGGGAAGGATCAATTTAAAAAGCATGCAAACTTTGTAGCTTAGTTACCCTATATCCCACCATACTTTCTCACTCTAAAAGCACTTTCAGGCAGTTATTTCCTTACTCTCTAGATAGTAACAAATCTTAATAAATGTTAGAAATGTGCTGAGTTTTAACGTGCAGTATCTCTTTGAAACCTCACAACAATTACTGTGAGGTGGGCATTGTTATAATTCCCAATTTACCCGATAAAAAAATTGGGGATCAGGCAAACTAAGTTAGTTCTTGCAAGTAGCACAGCTATCCAGGGTGAGGACTGAGATTTGGATAACGCTCTTGACTCTTAAAATCCAGGCACTCCTTGGCCTTTGGGCAGGTGAGAACACAAAGGCTTAGAGAGGGTAAGTCACTTACCTGAAGTCAGTTACAGTGAAGGATCTACATAACTGTAGATCAAAAACAGCCTTTTTATTGTAGTGTTCTATTTCACATACATCACAGAATAAATATATGAAATAACTTATTTAAAGTACCATTTACATACTCTGTATTTTGAGCACACTCAGTAACACATATAGGTTAACACAGGACCGATATATAACCTATATAAGATAAAAACAAAAAGAAGGCAAATTAGAGATGCCATTTTGACAGGATTAAACAAGGATTGCTTTCAGCGAGAAGGGAGTTTTGACCCAAAAGGGACGAATGCAGGTAAAAAACAAGGAAGAGCATTCTTATGATACATATGTTTTTTAATGTTACATACGAGATAATTAGAAAAGCTGTCCTAAAATGGAGAGGTAGGGAAGTAGTTAACACATTATGATGTTTCTGAATAGACTATTAATTGGATTTTGAAAATAGATTGTCTCAGAGAAGTTTTCATTTGATAAGAATTAAGAAATCTCCTATATACTTAGTTTACCTAATTTCACTTAAAACTTTCCCAAGCAGTGGGAGAATGCTTTAAGATACAGTGTCAGGGTTGTGTAACACACAGTGGTGTATTCCTTTAAAAGGTGGTGGCGTGCTATTCTTACTGCCTAAGAGAAAAATAAGATCTGTACAAGGTTAAATTGAAGTGAACTCACGCTAAACAAGACTTTGAATTTCACCTAGAAAGAGAAATGATACATTTTCTAGTGTGCTTTCTACACAGATGGCAGAAGCTGTACCCATTTCAACCGGGAACAGGAGTCCACAGGCAGAACTTGATCACATAAAGTACATTGTTTGACCCTCTGCAATATTGGCTAGATCTTCACTTGCTTATATTACTATTTATACATGTTTCTAGCTAACATGAATGCCTAGCTCACTTCTTCCCACTTATGACATTTCTTGCTAACAATTCTATTCTCATGTTCCAGTGTTCAGTCTGTCACCTTGAATCTCCCTAGATCTATTCAAGTTGACAATTTCTCAATGTTTGCCCTTCCAGTCTCCCTATCCCGAACTGCAGTTTTCTATAGGGCTTCTCCAGGGACATCAGACTTCCACTTCTGCCTCCCCTCCTACCCACAAACTTGTTTCTTTATTCTTTGTCCTCTGTATAAAATCATCTGTACTGAGAGGTTACCATATACTCCTCCAAGAAAAGTGGAAGAAAGGGTCTATGTCTGTACTGGGCAATGATATAGGAAATCCTGAACAGGGTTTAGGAGCAAAGACTCTTATGCTTCTAAACAGATAGCAACAGAGAAAAGTTTTCAGCAAAAGTTGAGATAGTATCTTGGCCCAAGAGCATCATTGAAATGCCACAAGAGGAAAGAAACAATTGAAAAGATTAGCCCACATCACAAAATCCCCAATTGCAGATGCTGGCATGGATGTGGAGAGAAAGGAATACTTCTACGCTGATGATGGGACTGCAAACTAATACAGCCTTTTTGGAAAGAATTCTCAAGGACTAAAAGTTAACCTACCATTAGATCCTGCAATATCATTACTAGGTATCTACCCAGACGAACAAAAATCATCTTACAAAAAAGACATTTGCACCAAAATGATTATTGCAGCTCAATTCTTTTTTTTTAATTAAATTGTAAATGTGTACATTAATGCAATCATGGGGTACAAAGTGCTGGTTTCATATACAGTCTGAAATAATCTCATCAAACTGGTTAACATAGCCTTCATGGCATTTTCTTAGTTATGTGTTAAGACATTTATATTCTACATTTAGTAAGTTCCACCTGTACCCTTCTAAGATGCACTATAGGTGTGATCCCACTGATTACCCTCCCTCCACACAACCTCCCCCCTCCCCTCCCCTCCCTTGCCCTTTTCCTCATATTCTTGTACTATAATTGGATTATAGCCTTCATATGAAAGTTATAGATTAGTTTCATAGTGGGGATGAGAATATTTGGATACTTTTTCTTCCATTCTTGAGATACTTTGCTAAAAAGAATATGTTCCAGCTCCATCCATGTAAACATGAAAGAGGTAAAGTCTCCATCTTTCTTGCATAGTATTACATATTTTCCACTTCTTGAGGGAAAAGTGGCAGGTAAGTACAGGGAGGGGAAAAGTTGTTGGCAACTGTCTTTATAGACCACCTGTATCAGTATTCTAAGTGCATGGCTTAGGAATTACATCAAAGAGAGCAAATACACCTCAAAGTAAGGAGAAGATCCATGGGCAGTTAAGAAGACCCTCCAGCCCGTGACCTTGAGGCACCAGCTGACAGGGCAGAGCAGGTCAGGCCTGGAGCTGACTAAGGGGCAGAGCAGCAGGAGTTGTTTCATTGCAGCAAGACTTTGACCCTGGAAATTCTTCCAGGCCTCCAATGAGCCAACACTTACCCTTTTGCAATTTTGCATTTTTTTTATTTACTCCTCCTAGATTTCATGTTAAACTTGGCATTGATCAAGAATTGTTGCCTGTGATGTGTCTTCATAAAACTTGCAGGGAGAGCTCTGGCTTTGCAGTTCACTTGCTGTCTGATGTTCCAGGGTAAGCCCTGGGGCTCTTCTGAACACCATTTTCTTGGTCTTTGATTTGGGCGATCATGCCTTCCATGGGGAGAAATGAGCATCGCTTTTCTTTCTCATTCTTTTCCACTCTCCTACTCTCCTTTTCTTCTTTCCTTTGTGGATAAACCTGCATAGTTGTATGCCCTTGCATTTAACTTTGATAGTTTGCAAATATACACACAGTTCCTGGAACACGTTAGGACATACTATATATGTATTAAGAATAAATAAATGATCAAATGAATGAATGTTATAAAGGACTTTGGCTTATATTCAAAGAGATGTACTATTCGAGGGACATGAGCATATGAGCCCAGACCTGCTACTAACAGTGCCTGTGGGCTGCCATTCGCAAGGATTCCAGGATATTCTGAAGCCTCTGCCCAGTCCTGAGACATTGTGTCATTGCTGAGAGAGCACTTTTGTTCATTCCCCTGAGTCCTGCATCCTCAGAAGGGGAAAGGACTACTCAGGTGGAAATTAAAGACTTCTAGAAAAGAGAGCAAGTGATTTTCAGTCAATCGTGCTGAGGAAGGCAGCGTGTTAGGGGTTAAGAATGCACATTCCAGAGTCCATCAAACTGGAATCAGATCTCGGCTCTGCTTCTTCTTGTTTCAGCATTGGGGTGCAGAGGGGATGGTGGGGTCAGAGGAAGCAGAAAGGAGTGACTGCACTTCATACACATGTGCTCCGTGAAACCAGGAACAGTGGGCCTGACGCTGCTCTTCCTCCCCCATCTGCTGGGGTGACAAGCCTCTTTAAACCCCAGAGTTTTAACATTATAGCCATTATCGTAAGGGATATAACGCAGGAACAGAAAACTAAATGCCATGTGTTACCACTTAAAAGTGCGAGCTACACTGTGGCTGCACAAGGGCACACAGCTTGGTATGATGGACGGCGGAGGGAAGGTACCTGTGGGGTGTCACAGACACTGTCGGGGTGATGGCTACACCAAAAGCCCAGACTTCTCACTATACAATGGCTATGTGCAACAGAATTCCACTTGTACCCCCTAAATCTATTAAAATAAAGGAAAAAACAATGAAGTTACATATTTGGCATAGAATATTGTCTTGATAGAGAAACCAGTTACTTTGTGTGTGTTGGTGTTTCTAAAGAATGTGTTGGTCTCTGCTACGGCACTTTTCTAGGTGATTTTTCAAGAGGTATTTCACTTTATTTAATATTCCACCATTTTAATTTTATAACGCTACATCCACATAAAATATGTTTTTCTTACATGTCACCAGAGGGACACAGAGTAGGCCACACACAGGGGAGACATTATATTGGACTTCACACAGTGAGTGCTTCATGCCTGTGGGCACCTTACCAGGCCCCTCACTACCCCCAGGTCTGCGACAGCCCTCAGCAGCAGATGTTATTATTCCCCCCTAACAAAGAAGGCACCCACCCTACTGGGCCCTGCTCAGCCAGTACCAGGAAGAACTGGAGTTGCAGTCCGGCTCCAGCTGACTCCACGGCTTTGCTCATTTTCTCTTTCACACCCATTCCTCAAAGCCCCAGAGTTACATAAAAAGGCTACTTCCCTTCTTAGGCTTCCTAAGAAGTATGCTCTATGAAATGGAAATTTGGAACGTCTGATTCTAGCATGTGCCATTCCATGTGATGGCATGGCAGGCTGGCTGCTTGGCCCCACAGGACGGAGGTGGGCACAGACCAGAGATGATGCTCTTGACCGGTCAGCAGATCTTGGCAGGTGTCCACTGAATCCTCTGCTATCCTGCCATCCTGCCTAGAAACAAGGGTGGTAGAAGACATGGAAGAGTGAACAGTATTGATACCCTATGCCTGTCCCATTTTGAATATCGGTTAAAAGAGTGGCAAGGTCACATGGATGTTAAGTCCACTATTTCTTTTTACTGCAAAGCTTGTTGACGACATTAACTTTTATATCACCCTCTTTATCTTTGAGTGCATCTGCCAAACAGGATTTGGGCCCAAACCTTCTCTGACTTCAGGGGAGGGATTTGTTTGTGAATCCTGTTCATGCCAGAGATGGTTCATCATCCATACTCTTACAAGGCACAGAGCCAGCTCAGCATTTGTAGCTCAGTGGCTAGGGCACTGGCCACATACACCAAGGCTGGCAGGTTCAAACCCAGCCTGGGTCTGCCAAACAACATGACAACTATAAGAAAAAATATCCAGGCATTGTGGTGGGCGCCTGTAGTCCCAGCTACTTGGGAGGCCAAGGAAAGAGAATTGCTTAAGTCCAAGAGTTTGAGGTTGTTATGAGCTGTGACGCCATGGCACTCTGCTGAGGCCAACATAGTGAGACTGTCTCAAAAAAAAAAAAAAAAGGACAGAGCGTTTGTGAGGCTAGTGGGGGCACAGGTACACTGAAAGAGACTCCAGACTCCAGGGCTGATACATGGGGGTGTCACAGGTCAGAGTGGAGGCCAAGATTAGTGACAAATCATTAAAACTCTTCTTTTCCTGGAGAAAACATTAGCAACCCCGAGCTACTGGTTTGCACAAGGCTCCCGTGGATTTAGACATTTGCTCTGAATCCACGGAGTTCCCGCTATATTTCTACCTCCCGTCACTTTCCAGCCCCAGCCTAGAGGATTCTTACTGCTAATCATAGAAACTTCCATTTACCATGGTTGCCTTTTTTTTTTTTTTTTTTTTGCATGCACATTTGCTTTTGTCCTTGTTTTGTTGTGTAAAATTCTGTCACTTTTCTTGCCACTCCCTTCTTTTCAGGCTGATGAATTACTCCTTTTCAAAAGCCAGCTCAAATGCTATCTTCCTTCCAGACTACTCACAGGTCAAAACTGGCTGCCTTCTCTCCAGATCCCACCATCAGCAACTGGTCTGTGCTTTAGCACAGCTGAACCACTTCACAATGCATCTGTTTTCATTAATGCCTTCTGCTTCACAGTGAGTTTGTCAGGGTAGGGTTAATGCCGTGTTCATATTTTCACTTGGTCACCCAGTGCCCAACAGAGTTTCCTGAACATGGAGACAACTTGAGCAAATATTTGCTGAAGAAGTGAACTTCACATATTTAATTTACATATTTCCTACTTTGTTTAGATGCCACTGAAAGCACATTGGAAGGAAAGAGAGAATGCAAGAATGAAAGACAGAGGAAAGAGAGAAGGGAAGAGAAAAATAGTAAGAGAACAGAAACCTAAAGCTGGGAAATAATAAAATACAGAGGAATAAAACGTGGGCATCTCCCTTCACCCTTGGGTAACTCTGCTCCCCAGGGTCTTGTGTGCTCTCTGCTCCTTTGGCTGAATGTTCAGAGGCCCTAGGAAGGAGGCAAATACCAGGATGTGGTTTTATTTCTGCCATAGTGTGGGATTGGGAGGGTGGAGTCTTCAGGCTTCCCAGCATTTCAGGGCTAAGGTTACTGGCCCTCCACACTCCCTGACTCCATAACTCCTTGGCCCATTCCACAGGGCCCACTAGCTGTGCTGAGGCGGACACAGGCCTTCGGCTCTCTTTCTTAAAGTGGAATTTATGATGCCTTATTTGTTTCTGCAGCTACCTGACCTGGCCATCTGCCCTCAGGCCAGTTCCACGTGTGCATTTATGAAGCCAACAGCTCTTTCCAAGTGATGAAAAATACACGCCAAGGCACGAGAAAGACCTGCCTTCCTCCCACTGTAAAATAGTTATGAGGGACACTGTTCAGTACAGTGGGGCTTTTCGGTCCACTGAGTTCTGTTCAGCTGAGCTGTCATTGTTTTTCCTTCAGGCTGTCTGGCTGTTATGCCAGCCAGAACAGCAAGCATAGCTGTTTAACATTCATGCCCTGTGGCTTATTTTGGACAATGTAATCAATATTTCATCAGAAAATTATTTTTTCGGCCCTTTAGAAATGTGATTTTTTTTACAAGACTGGTTGCATTTTTGAGTAGGATCATTCTTCAAAACCATGCTACTTATTTTTGTTTACAATAAGCTAAACATATTTAAACAGAATTTGGTAAGTTCTGACACACATACATGCGCTCCCCCCTGAAACCAACAGTACAGTCGGATATCTATCCACCATCTCCCAGAAGTTTCCTCCTGTCCTTTCATGATTTCTCCTCCCAGTTTCTCGTTGTATCCCAGACAACGACGTGCTTTCTCTCCCTGCACATAGGTTCACATTTCCTGACGATGTACCCAAAGGAAATTGGATTTGTTTTACTATTCACCTAGTATTTGTTGGCATTCGGGTTATTTCCAGTTTGATCGATTACAAATAAAGCTGCTATGAACACTTCCTATGCGTTCTTTTTTTCTGGAGTAAATTAGTAAGAATAGAATGAGTTATATGGAAAATGGACGTTTAATTTTTTAAGAACTTGCCAAACTGATAATTTCTAAAGTGGCTTTATAATTTTATATTACGCCAGCCGTCTATGAGAAGTATCATATCCGCACTATTGATAGGGTTCTTTCTAGTTTTAGCAATTCCAACAGGTGGGAAGTGATATCTCAATGTGCTTAACTTTCATTTCCTTTAATGATTAATAATATGAAGCTTAGTTTCATGTGTTTGTGTCTTCTTTGTGACCTGCCTGTGCAAATATTTAGTCCCCCCTCCCCTTTTTCTAGTTGGATTGTTTTGTTGTTACTGAGTTTTCACGGTTTGTTATGTAGTCTGGATACAAGTCCTTTGTCAGGTATACGCTGTGTAAATATTTTTTCCATCCTTGTGTTTCTGTTTTCATTTTGTTAATAAGGCCTTTCTAAGAGCAGCAGTTTTAACTTTGAGGAAAGTCAACTTATCAATTTGTTCTTTCACAGATCTATTTTCAGTGTCATACTTTGTCTAACCTGGGGTTACGAAGGTTTCTTTCTAGAAACTTTATGGTTTTAGGTTTTTTAATTTAAGTCTAGAATTTATTTTGAGTTATTTTTGTACATGATGGAAGCTGTAGATCTAAGTTTATTTCATCTTTCCATATGGATATCTAATTGTTGCAGCATCATTTGTTGAAAAGACTATTCTCTCTCTCTACTGAGAGTATTAGCTTTAGTATGTTTGCTAAAAACCCATTCTCCAAATATGTGGGGGTCAATTTCTGGACTCTATTCTGTTTTGTTAACCTGTCTGTCCTTACATGTGCTTTAATGCCATACTACGTTGATAACCAGGTCTTCATAAGTCATAAAATCAGCGAGTGATAGTTTTTCAAACTTTTTTCTCTTCTCAAATTTGTTTAGGCCATTATTGGTCCTATGTAATTCTATATGAATTTCAGAATTAATGTGTTGATCATTACTAAAATGCCATTTGCGATTTTGATTTGATTGCATTGAATCTACAAGTTAATTTGGAGATAAATTGTGTCTTAACAATATTGAGTCTTCTGACCTATGAAGAAGGTATCTCTCTATCCAACCATCCATCTATCTCCATTTATTTAGGTCTTCTTTAATTTATCTGTGCAGTATTGTATAGTTTTGGTGTAAAAGACTTTTACATATTTTATTAGTGTCACTATGAAACTACTTTCATTATTACTAGCAATATCTTGTCACTTAAAATCTACTTTGATGTTAATATAGCTAGGAAAGGTTTATTTTTAGTAGTGTTAGCATAATAAATCTTTTTCTATCTTGTTACATTTAACCTATTTAAGTTTTAATATTTAAAATGCATATTTATAAGCAGCACATAGTTTAATTTTTTTAACAAAATATGACAATTTCTATCTTTTAGTGGTTGTTTCTAAATTATTTACATTTAATGCACTTATTTCTATAGTTAAGTTCAAATCTCGCATCTTGCTATGTTTTTTAAATTTCTTCGCTGTTCTTTGTTCTCCTTTTCTTCTTTTTCTGCCTTTGTTTTGGATTAATTGTATATTATTTGTGAATCAATTTTATCCACTCTGTTGGCTTACTATCTATAACCCATTGTTTTGTTATGTTAGCAGTTGCTTTAGGATTTACACTCTTCATCTTTAATTCATTGCAATCAACTTACAAGTGATATTATAATGCTTCCTATGTGGTATAAAAACTTTGACATGGTATGTTTCCATTTCTCCTCTCTCAGCCTTTATATATTTTTACTTATACATGTTATTATACTTACTTTTATTTTTATTAGTGGTCAGTTATCCTGCAGAAAGTTTTAATATTAAAAAGTATATTTCTACATGCAATAATCATTTCTAGGCGCTCTGATTTCTCTTTCTAGACTCTTATTTCCACTTGATATTATTTTCCTCCTGCTTGAAAGACTTCTCTTTGCACTCATTAGCGTGTGTGTCTGTTAATGGCAAGGCTTTTGCCTTTTGTATTTTTTAAACTTTTTAAATTTCTCTTTTGCATTTTGAACATATTTATTTTGCTGGGTATTGAATATAAGGTAGATAACTTTTTTTATCAGTGCTTTGAAGATGTCATGGCACTGTCTTTTGCTTGTATTGTTTCTGCTGAGAAATCTGCTGTCATTCTTTTTTTCATTTCTGTGTATAAAATGTGTCTAGTTTCTCTGAGCATTTTAAATATTTTTCTCCTGATTGTTGGCTTTGGGCAATTTGGTGATGAAATGCATCAGCATAGTTTTCCTCACGTTTCTTAGATCTGTGGGTTTGTAAGTTTTTAATATTTGAAACTTTTTTAGCCATTTTTTTCTTCAAATTTATTTTCTGTTCCCTTTGTATTTTTCTCTACCTCAGAGACTTCAAATTATATATTGAGTTGCTTGAAGTTGTTCTACAACTCACTACTATTTCTACTTTTGAACATACTTTTCTATCCATAGTTCATTTTTTTATTGCTGTGCCTTTAAATTCACTAATCTATTCTTCTAAAATGTCTAATCTGAAATTAATATTATCCAGTGTGCTTTTCCTCTCACATGTGATACTATTTCTCTTTAGAGGCTTAATTTGGCTCTTTAAAAAAAATCCCTTATGTCTCTTCTTAGCTTTGTGAACATATGGAATGCATTTATAATGACTGCTTTAATGCTGTTGTTTGCTAATTCTAACACGTGTGTCAGTTCTGGGTCAGAATCTTTGATGGGAATGCCAGACATCCTAAATTTTACCTTATCGGATGCTGTATATATTTCTTACTCTTATAAATATTCTTCAGGTTTATTCTGGGATACTGTTGTTATTTGATAAAAGTTTAGAGTCTGGATGATATCATTTATTGGTAGATCCAGAGCAGTTTCGGGCAAATTACTCTGCATCATTAAGGCAAGATTTTTCTGATTATTCTATCCAATGCCCAGGGAATAATGAGCAACCCCCCACCCCCAACCTGCCTGGCTTTGGAAATAGTATTTCTGGACCTGTGTGAGTGCGTAGTTCTATTCCTTTTAATCTTCAACCTTGGGTTGTTTTTCATGTGCATGACTTGATCAACTTTCTGCTTGAAGAGGTCCAATTTCCTTTCTTTGAAGAGGTCCCATTGCATTTCTCCAGGATTCTCTCTGTATGCAGTTTTCTCCTTTTGAGCACTCTGTCCTACAAACTCAAACTTCCTTACCTTCCCTGAAACCTAGCTGTGTTTCTCTACCTAAGGAGTCCACCAACTTCTTCCTGGGTTCCCTCCCCATGCATCCTAGCTTTCAAACCATCTCAAAGTAAGCTGGGAGAATTGCAGGTATCATTTTGTTTGTTTTCTGTCTCTCATCAATCACTATCTTCCATTGCCTGATGTTCAGGGCCTTGGAAATGACTGTTTCATATATATTCATTGTCCAATTTTTTTCTCAGGTAAGATGGTAAATCTAGTAGTGTTATTCCATCCTGGCTAGATGTGAAAGATAAATTGTATGACTTTTCATCTACACAATTATATCCATAATATTATATCAGCAGCCAAAGGAGAAATATAATTCAACATGTATTTATTAGTTTTTCATACAACTTTTCAGAATTGCAAGCATATGAGTGCATTTGGGATGACAGTTAACCAGAAAATCTAGTTCTAGTCTCCTTTTTAATTTTATCTGCACCCAGCTAAAATACCATTACGGTTGATCTGAGGACAAAGTGTTATTGATCTGTGGCAAGTAAGAATTAATTTTGTATTGTATTCAGTTCTAACAAACATGAGACATATGAAACTACTAAGTTACTTTCTTTGATTCACTGGGGAAAGGAAACACTTTGGAGATATGCAGCCAGAAAAGCCAGAGTGTCTCATACAGACCTGAACCTCTCACAGTCTCCTTTAAAGCCACATTCAAAGAAGGTGCATAACAAATGCTATTGAAGGAAGAAATAAGTGGTGAATATATGACTGTAAAGAGATGAGGTTGGCTACCTGGCGCGGATATCAGTTGGATAGAGGGGAAGCCTGATATTGTAGAAAAAGAGCTTAGAACTCAGAGAGAGTTGGAAGTCTAATGATAGCTCCCTTACTTAGCAAATAGGGGAAAACAAGTTAAAAAAATTGCCTTCATCTTTGAAATAGAGATACACTATTTATCTTATAATATTATTATGAAGATAAAATCAGATGTGCATAAGATACACCCAACGGAGAGCAGGGCATACATTAGGCATCCAGTTAATGCAAATTCTCTCTCCTGTATACCAGCTTACTGTGAAAGGTAACATTTTTGCACTGTTAACTTCTCACAAATATATAAGAGACTGTCTTAAAGTGGGAGGAACAGACTTTATGATTTCTTGACTAATGTGAAAACTTCGAACTTTGTGAATGGATTAGACTTTTTTAAAGGAAAAAAAAATCATTCAAAGTCAAGGCAAGTAAATAAATGTAGTGACTTGTCAATGAAATAAAAATAAATAAACAAAAAAGGATATGACTATAAAATTCTGTGTGGAAACATGAATATGTGAATTCCAGTAATTCATAAAATAAGTTTTTAATAGCAATTCTTAATTTGGAAGCCAACCGTATTCCGAGGATTACTACACCCTAAGAATAAGCTTACTTCTTGAAGGAAACTCTTAGGAGTAAATACATTCATGAGGATGTATACCGTTTGGCCTATTAAAAGGAAAGAAAAAGGAAAAAAAACCTCAAAATGTCTAATTTTGTTACTACCTGATGACACTTTTTACAGTCCCTTGTCTCACTATAGAATGTGTTTTGACATATGCTCATTTGTAACTTGAGGAAAGAAAAATTCAGATAAGTATTAGTGACTTGCCTGTGGTTACACACTGGTAATTCACAGATGTGGGTTTTGAACCTAAATTATATTCTTCCCACCACACTACAGATTCCTTATTTATTACTCTAAAAACATCTTGTTTTCAGCACAAAGTTAATGTTGGCCAATCAACTGATAATACAATAAGTGAAAATATTTTGGTAAGTAATGTTGCAAATTATTACGATTATTATCATTGTTAATTTTCATTCCCAGCGTTTTAAGCTGGAGATAAACTTGATCTGCATGCATTCTTGAAGAATGACTTCAATTTTGTGTAGCTGGGTCTTGGCAATTGAGAAAACACGCACAATGACTTTAGTGAGACTCCGAATTGCTATCTCAGGAGTCTCCCAAGGCCTGTGGGCCCAGACAGAATGCCGGGGAAGCGCTTTTCCACACCTCTCTCCTAGCCCAGCAGACGCGAGGCGGGGCGCTGCAGCTGCAGCCAATTAGACTCCCCCAAACAGGAAAGGGGCGGAGCCATCGCAGTGGCTGCCGAGGTGTCAGATGAAAAGTCTGGTTTTCACCCAGGGTTCAGCCTCCTCCACCCAGGACGCACTTAGATGTCTTGTGTAGAAAGCCTGTGCTTGGGAAAGAAGCAATTTTGAAAATTAGCCTAGGATGAAGGAGGGAAGGGGAGGGCAAGGGAAAAGGGTGTGTTGAGAGAGGGAGGGTTAGAAGGAGGACCACACCCAGGGAACATATTGCAAGTACAAGTTGGATCTATTAGGTATAGAA
>CAUYON010171973.1:0-11280 GCA_963573935.1 Arctocebus calabarensis
TTATTAAAAAAAAAAAAAAAAAAAGATAGTGAGCATTTTTCCATGTGTTTGTGGGCCGTGCGCCTGTCTTCTTTAGAGAAGTTTTGCTTCAAGTCCTTTGCCCACCCTGAGATGGGATCTCTTCTTCTTTTCTTGCTAATACACTTGAGCTCTCTGTGGATTCTGGTTATTAAACCTTTGTCAGAGGCAAAACCTGCAAATATTTTCTCCCATTCTGAGGGCTGTCTGCTTACTATTCTTACTATGTTCTTGGCTGTGCAGAAGCTTTATAGTTTAATCAGGTCACAGTACTGTATTATTGATACTGCTTCAATTTCCTGAGGGGGTCTTCCTCATAAAATATTTACCTTGGCCAATTCCTTTAAGAGTTTTCTCTGCACTTTCTTCTAGGATTTTTATAGTTTCATGTCTTAAGTTTAAATCTTTAATTTAGTGAGAGTCTATCTTAATTAATGGTGAAAGGTGGGTATCCAGTTTCAGTCTTCTACAGGTCACCAACCAGTTCACCCAGCACAATTTGTTAAATAGAGAGTCTTTTCCCCACTGAATGTTTTTAATTGGCTTGTCAAAGATCAAATAATGTTAAGTATCTGGATTCATCGCTTGTTTCTCTATTCTGTTCCATGCATCTACCTCTCTGGTTTTTTGTGCCAGTACTGTGCTGTTGTGATCACTATCGATTTATTGTACAGTCTCAGGTCTGGTAGCGTGATTCCTCCTGCTTTGTTTTTATTTCTGAGTAATGTCTTGCTATTCGGGTTTTTTCTGATTCCATATAAAACATAGTATAATTTTTTTCATATCTTTAAAATATGACAATGGAGCTTGAATAGGAATTTCATTAAAATTATATATTGCTTTGGGTAGGATAGACATTTTCAAAATGTTCTTCCCAGACATGAGCATGGTATATTTTTCCATTTGTTAACATCTTCAGCTATTTCTTTTCTTAAAGTTTCATAGTTCTCTTTATAGAGATCTTTCACATTGTGTTTTAGGTAAACTCCCAAATAATTCATCTTCTTTGGCACTACTGTCAAAGGAATAGAGTCCTTCACTATTTTTTCTGCTTGGCTATTGTTGATATATATATAAAGGCTTCAGAATTATGGGTGTTGATTTTGTAGCCTGAGACATTGCTGTATTCTTTGATGACATCTAAATGTTTCGTAGTAGAATCTCTGGTGTTTTCCAGATATACAATCATATCATCTGTGAAGAGTGAAAGTTTGATCTCTTCTGACCCTATGTGGATACCCTTGATAGCCTTTACTTCCCTAATTGCAATGGCTAGAACTTCCATTACAATTTTAAAGAGCAACGGAGACAATAGGCAACCTTGCCTAGTTCCTGATCTAAGGGGAAATGATTTCAATTTAACTCGATTCAATACGATATTGACTGTGGGTTTACTGTAGATGGCCTCTATTAGTTTAAGAAATGTCCTTTCTATACCAATTTTCTTAAGTGTTGTACACATGAATGGATGCTGGATATTATCAAAAGTTTTTTTCTGTGTCATTTGAGAGAATCATATGGTCTTTATTTTTTAATTTTTTTTATGTGCTGAATTACACTGATAGATTTGCATATATTGTACCTTTCTTGAAATCCTGTGACACATCCCACTTGCTCATAATGTATAATGTGTTTGATGTGTTGTTGGATTCTGTTTGTTAGGATCTTATTGAATATTTTTGCATCAATATTCATTAGTGATATTGGTCTATAATTTTATTTTTTTGTTGAGTCTTTCCTTGGCTTAGGGATCAATGTGATGTTTGCTTCATAGAATGTGTTGGGTAGTATTCCTTCTTTTTCTATATTTTGGAAAAGGTTGAGTAATATAGGTACTATTTATTCTTTAAAGTTTTGGTAGAATTCTGACATGAAGCCTCCTGGTCCCGGGTTTTTCTTTTTAGGAAGATTTTGTATAGTTGATGCTATTTCAGAACTTGATATAGGCCTGTTCATCATTTCCACCTCATTCTAGCTACGTATTGTTAGGTGGTGTGCTTCCAAGTATTGGTCAATTTCCTTCAAATATTCATGTTTCTGAGAGTAAAGTTTCTTGTAATTTTCATTAGGAATTTTTTTTTAATTTCTGAGGAGTCTGGTGTATTTCATCTTTAACACTTCTGATTGATGAAATTAGAGATTTTACTCTTTTTTTCCAGGTTAGGTTAGCCAAAAGTTTATCTATTTAAGTGACCTTTTCAAAATAACAACTTTTTTATTTATTGATCTGATGTATATATCTTTGTTTTCAATTTCACTAAATTCTGGTCTGATTTTGGACATTTCTTTTCTTCTGCTGGGTTTGGGGTTGGAATGTTCCTACTTTTCCAGTTTCTTGAGTTGTCCCCTTAAGTTGTTAACTTCCTCTCTTTCTGTTTTCTTAAGGAAGGCTCGCAGTGCTATAAATTCCCCTGTTAGGACTGTCTTTGCAGTATCCCACAGGTTCTGATAATCCATGTCTTCATTGTCATTTTGTTCCAAAAATTTGGTAATTTCCTTCTTAATCTCATCTATCACCCTTCTATCCTATAGCATAAGGTTACTTACCTTCCATGTTTTTGTATGAGTTGCAGAGTCCTGTTATTGAGCAACTTTTATTCCATGATGGTCTGAAAAGATGCAAGGAATAATTTATATTCCTTTAAATTTGCTGAGGTTAGACTTGTGACCTAAGATGTGGTTGATTTTGGACTATGTTCGTTGTGCTGATGAGAAGAATGTGTATTTAGTTTTGTTGGGATGTAATGTTCTGTAGATGTCTGTTAAATCCAGATCTTGAATGATTAAGTTTAAATCTAAAATATCTTTGCTTAGCTTATTTTTGGAGGATCTATGCAACACTGCTAAAGGGGTGTTCAAATCTCCAACTACTGTTGAGCTGGAGGAAATCAATTTGCTCATGTCTGCTTGAGTTTCTCTTATAAATTGAGGCATATTCTGGTTGGGTGCATAGATACTAATAATTGAAATCTCATCATATTGAGTATGACCTTTAACATATATGAAGTGTCCATTCCTATCCTTCCTTATTTTGGTTAGTTTAAAGCCTACTGTATCTGCAAATAGGATTGCAACACCTCATTTTTCTGCTTTCCATTTGCCTGGAATATAGATGACCATCCCTTCACCTTGAGTCTATATTTATCTTTTAAGATAAGTTGAGATTCTTCAATGCCATAGATATCTGACCTGAGGTTTTGTATCCAGTCAGCCAACTTGTGCCTCGTTAGGGGACAATTTAACCATTCATTTAAACCATTTAAAGTATTTCACCCTAATAGAAAATATTGTTAAGCCTTTTGAAAGTCCAGTGGGCATTTTAAATCCTTTGGTCACTGTGGAAGTTGGAATCGATCAAAAGTTTCTGAATGAGTTTACTTTTGTGTGGAGGATCATTATGAAGGATAGGTCTGAGAATATCCTGGAGAGCTGGTTTAGTTATGGCAAATTTCTTCAACATGTGGATGTCATTAAAGAATTTAATTTCTCCATCATAAATGAAACTCAGTTTAGCTGGATACAGAATCCTGGGTTGAAAGTTATTTTGTTTTAGGAGATTAAAAGTCAATTACCATCCTCTTCCAGCTTGAAAGCTTTGAGCAGAGAGATCTGCAGTTATTCTAATATGCTTTCCCTTGTAGGTTATGGTTTTCATACATCTGGCTGCTTTCAGAATTTTCTCCTTCATATTAACTTTAGTGAAATTGATTATGATATGTCTGGGGCATGTCTTATTTGGGTTGAGACGTACTGGGGTTCTACAACTGTCTGCTATCTGAATTTCAGAATCTTTGCAAGTCTGGAAAGTTTTCTTTCAAAATCTCATGAAGAAGAGACTCTGTGTGTTCTGAAGACACTTCATCACCTTTGGGGATCTCTATAAGGTGAATGTCAGTTTTCTCCAATTATCCTAGAGCTCTCTGGGAGAGTGATCTGTTTTTGCCCTCCATTTTTTGTTCCTCTTTGAAGGTTTGGGAGCGTTTGAAAGCTTTGTCTTTAATGTCAGAAATCCTTTCTTCTGATTCCTCCATTCTGTTACTGAGAGATTCTACTGTATTTCTCAGATCTTTGAGGGCTGCACCTTCTTGTCTCAATGTGTCAAAATCTTTAGTCATTTTATCTTTAAATTCATTGAATTCTTGACACATTTTTTGGATTATTGCTTGAAGTTCTAATTCAATCTTTTCCTCTTTTCTGTTAATCTTTTTAGCTATCCGAATTCTGAATTCAATTTCTGACATCGCAGCCATTTTTTATGCATGGGATTTTGTGCTGTATCTGCTTTATCATTCCTTGGGGGAGTTGACCTACTCTGATTATTGATATTGCAAGTGTTTATCCGTTGACTCCACCTCGTGATATTTTTTCACCGTTGCCTTTGGCTGTCCTCAGAGTTGGGGATATATCTCTCCAAGATGAGACCCTAACAGGATCACTCTATTGTTGCTGGATCTTTGTAGGGAGTGACCCTGTGAAGTTCCTCTGTGACTGCCCCAGACAGGGAGTTCTGGCTGTGGGAGCAGCTCCAGAGTGTGGGTCACACAGATCTACCAGCAGGGTGGGTATGGTGCACACGGTTCAGGGAGTGTCTGGCTCCCTGTGACTTTGGCAAAGAGAGCCCTCGATTCCAGCGGTCTCAAGCCAGGAGGAAGACTCTTCCCAGAGGCAGAGAGAGGGTTGGGGAAGGGTGTGGGTCTGGTGGTTTCAGAGTCCCTGGCCAGATGGGTGGAGTTGGTGTGAATACAGGGAGGGCACTGGAGGGAGGACACGTGCTGTGCATCTCTGGGAGTTCTTGGCTGGGGTGGGCCAAGGCCCGGTGGGCATGGCACAGGACTGCGCGGTGGTTCTGGCAGAGTCCCATGTCATGCACGGGCAAGGGGGAGGATGCTCAGCGGGGTGCCCGGAGTCTCTTGCTGGGTCGGGCACTAGGTCTAGCAGATAGCAAGGGGGTGCTTTGCTCAAGAACCTCATCCTTCAGTCTCAGCAGGGGTTAGGCTTCTGGTTTGTCTGGTAAGGGGGGAAGGGTGTACTAGAAGTTTAGAATGGCAGGGAAGGCTTTGGTTCAATTTTTCTGCCTTGAAAGAGAGTGTTCAGAGCAATAGCAGGGTCTGTCTTAGTTAGTAGTCCCCATTTCCCACAGCACTCACCCGTCGGGTGAGAGAAGAGGTCCACAGTTCATTGATCATCTGTAGAAAGTCTGCAGAAGCAGTGAGAAAAAAAAAAAAAGAGGAAAGAGAAAAAAGAACAGCTTTCTTGGGGGAAGGGATGAACACTTTTTTTCAGATTAATTTTGTACCTGAAGCTTCTTTCTTGAAGTTGCAGCTTGCCTTAGCAGAGGTGACCTGCAGTTAACATTTCTCTCTCAGCTGGGCTCCCAGTCTTCAGCTTAATTGGGCATTTTCTGGGCGTTATCCTTCCTTTTGGATAGGAACCTCTTTCGGAAGCTGCTTCCAGTCAGCCATCTTGCCCCTCCCCTGACCTTATTGAATATATTTGCATTTATGTTCATTAAAGATAGTGAGCAATAATTTTCTTTTCATGTTGTGTCTTTTCCTTGTTTGGGGATCAAGGTGATATTTACTTCATAGAATGTGTTGGGAATTATTCCTTCTTTTTCGATGTTTAGAAAAGGTTAAGTAATACAGGTACTAGTTCCTCTTTAAAGGTTTGGTAGAATTCTGATGTGAAGCTATCTGGTCTCAGACTTTTCTTTTTGGGTAGATTTCATGTATTTGATGCTAGTTCAGAACTTGATAATATAGGCTTGTTTAACATTTCCACTTGATTTTGACAGTCTTGGAAGGTGGTATGCTTCCAAGTATTGGTTAAATTCCTTCAGATTTTCATATTTCTAAGAATAAAGTTTCTTGTAATATTCATTAAGGATTATTTTAATTTCTGAGGAGTCTATTGTTATTTGGTCTTTATCATTTCTGATTGATAAAATTAGGGATTTTACTCTTTTACTTCTGGTTAGGTTAGCAAAGATTTATCTATTTTATTGACCTTTTCAAAAAAACAGTTTTTTTGATTCATTGATCTCTTGTATAATTCTTTTGTTTTCAATTTCATTTGATTCTGCTCTAATTGTGGTTATTTCTTTTCTTCTTCTGTGTTTAGGGTTGGAATGTTCTTCCTTTTCCAGTTGCTTACATTGTCCCATTACTTTATTGACTTCCACTCTTTCCATTCTCTTGAGGAAGGCTTGCAGCACAATAAATTTCCCTCTTAGGACTGCCTTTTCAGTATCCCAGAAGCTCCAATGATTTATGTCTTCATTATTGCTTTTTCCCAAAAATTTGGCAATTTCCTTCTTAATCTCATTTAGGACCAAGTTTTCATTCAGCATAAGTTTATTTAGCTTCCATGACTTTGTATGAGTATGCAGATTCCTGTTATTGGTGAGTTCAACTTTTATTGTATGTTGATCTGAGAAAATATAAGGAATAATTTTTATACATTCAAATTTGGTGAGATTAGACCCGTGACCTAAGATGTGATCAATTTGGAGTATTTTCCATGGGCTTATGAAAATAATGTGTATTTGGTTTTATTAAGATGTAATGTTCTGTATATGTCTGTTAAATTCAATTGTTGTGTGGTAAAGATTAAATCTAAAATTTCTTTGCTTAGTTTCTTATTGGAGGATCTATCCAACACTGACAAAGGGGTGTTAAAATCTCCAACTATTATGATGCTGGAAGATATTAAATTGCTCATCTTTGTTAGGGTTTCCCTTATAAATTAAGGCACATTCTGGTTGGGCCTTTAAATGTTAATAATTGATATCTCATCGTGTTGAGTGTTTCTCTTAATAAATGTGAAGTGACCATCCTTGTCTTCCCTTACTCTTGTTGGCTTAAAGTGTAATGCATCTGCAAATAAGTTTGCCACTCCTGCTTTTTTTCTGATTTCTGTTTGTCTGGATTACAGATGTCCATACCTTCACTAGGAGTTTATATTTACCCTTTAAGGTAAGACGAGCTTCTTGTATGCTACGGATATCTGTCCTGAGTTTTAGTATCCAGTCAGCCAACCTGTGCCTCTTAAGAAGGCAATTTAAGCTGTTCACATTAATTGAGACTAATGAAAAGCCTGATTATATTTTGAGTGTCAAGTTTTTGAAAGTCCAGTGGATATTTTAAATGCTTTCACCTCTGTGGAAACTGGGTTTTGATCAAGATTTTCAGTGTTAGTTTACTTTGGTGGTAGAGCATTGTGCTGGGCATTATGGTGAATGGGTTTGAGAATATGCTGAAGAGGTGTTTGGTTGTGGCAAATTTCTTCACCATGTGGATGTCATTAAAGTATTTAACTTCTCCATCATAAATGAAGCTCCATTTAGCTGCATATGAGATCCTGAGCTGAAAGTTGTTTTGTTTTAGAAGATTGACGGTGACGACCATCCTCTACTGGCTTGAAAAGTTTCATCAGAGACATCTACAGTCATTCTAATATTCGTCTCATTGTAGGTTATTATTTTCTTACTTATGGCTGCTTAAAAGATTTTCTCCTTCATGTTAACTTTGAAAAAGTTAATTACAACATGTGTAGAAGATGCTTTATTTGGGTTGAGTTGTGCTGGGTTTATTAAACTACCTGTTATCTAACTTCAGTATCTCTTCCCTGTTTGGGAAGGTTTCCTCAATTATCTGTTGGAGTAGAGTATCTGTGCCTTTGGACCATCCTCTTCTCCTTCAGGGATTCCAATAATGCAAATATTTGCTCTTTTGGAGTAGTCTCACTTTTCTCTCATGGAATTATCCATTTTTACTCTTTACTTCTCTTCCTCTTTGAGCATTTGGAAGCTTCAAAAGGTTTATCTTCAATGTCAGAGATTCTTTCTTCTTCCTGCTCCATTCTGTTACTAAGGAATTGTAGTGTATTTCTCAGATCTTTGAAGGATGCACATTCTTGCCTCAATGTGTCAAAATCTTTGGAGATTTTGTCTTTGAATTCATTGAATTCTTGAGACAACTTTTGAAGTGCTCTTTGAATTTCTAATTCCAACTTTATCTCCATTCTGTTAATCTTATTTGCAATCCAAATTCTGAATTCGATTTCTGACATCTCAGACATTTGTTTATGAATGGGATCTTCTGTTGTGTCTCTTTTGTCATTCCTTGGGGGAGTTGATCTACTCTGCTTATTCATGTTGCCAGAGTTTTTCCACTGATTCCACCCCATGATCATTTTCACCATTTTGCTTGAGAAACTGATAAGGTGAAAATGAATTGAGGGCTCCTGGAGTTTTATCAAGTAGCCCTTTACCAATTAACTGGTACTAATGATTGCAGCTTTTACCCTAGAGATTTATAAAGGTCTCATTAAGTACTACAGCCTGAAACTATGGGGGCCTGCTTTGTGTGGTGGGGCTAGATGACTCTGACCTGTATTCAGCTAGTTTCTGTCCAATCCTAGTGAATCATTGTCTTTTGGCTGAAATCTTAGCTGTGGAGATGTATAGGCAACTAAGAAGAGGTGACATCTGGAAGAGGAGAATCCCACACTCCCACAACACAATCAGGTTACAATCTTGGCAGGTCTCTGGGTGATCGGCCCAGGTTAAGAGATTCAAACTAATTGTCCTGGTCAACACAAACACCAACCAGATAGGAGATTTCAAAATGTCTTCAGCATCTAGGTAGTGGGGATCCACTGGCAGCTCAAATATAAACTCACTCTAGTGCTTTATGGCCTGCCCAGCAAAGTAGTCCAGGGGGTCTTGTGCCTTCTTCCCCACCTTGCACCTCTGTCACTCCCAGGCACTGGTAGCCCCATGTGGCTATGGCCCTGTTCCCTCTAATGAGCAAATGTGCTTGGGGTTTGGCCTGCCAGAGTCAGAGGGAAGTCAATGCTTTGTCAGCCAGGTGACCACACTCTGCCACCAGCCAGATGGGGGAGTTGAAGTCTGATTACCTCGAATGTTCAATGGAAACTGGGGGATGTTCCACCTGAGCTTGTTACAAACCAGAGGTTAACAAAGCAGCAATTTTTTTTTCTGCCCATAGAGAGTGTGCCTCTGCCCCCGCCACTCTGCTCCTCTGGTACCCCTGCAATGCAAGATCTTGCTCCCTCTGGCAGTTCACAGATTTGGGGAAGTGTCTCTCTGAAATTTAACCCCAGTGGGATTGCTCTATTAATGTTGCTGCTGAGTGGGAGGTGTCTCCACTCAGATTCCTATGCCTCAGCGGTTCCCGATCTTCTTCCCGTTATGTGGAGACCCAAGCCTCTGTCTGCTGCTGAGTTTCTCTTTATCAGAGCCAAGCTGGACACCTTCCCCCTGTGCCTTTCTGCACTGTTACCAGATTCGCAGTTATAGTGCAGAAGCACTACCTCAGACCAGTCTTAACAAAGAACCACAAATGTTCTGGTATCTGTGGGAGTTGGGCTTCTAGACCACCAGGCCAGGGGGAAGGGTGCACTGGCAGTTCAAAGTGGCAGTGAAAGTATTTGTTCAACTTTCATGCCAGACAAGAGAATACCCAGGCTCACAGAAGGGACCCTCTGAAGAAGGAGTCCCAGCTTCCAGAAACTTGCTCCTATGGGGCAAGAGAAGAGTACCTCAGTTCACCACTCACTAGTAGAGATCTCATAACAAGCAAGCAAGCAACTCCTTTGAGGGAGGGGATGGACATGCATCCTCTTTGGGGTGGGTTCTGTGCCTGAAATTTGTTTCCTTGGAGTTTCAGCTTGCCTCTGCAGAGAAGACATGCAATTATCAATCGCTTCTCTCAGCTCGGCTCCCACCCTTCAGCTTTGTTGATTTCTTTCTGGCCGTTATCTCTCCCTTTGGATGGGAGCTTCTGTTGAAGGCTGGCTTTATTTGGCTGTCATTCCCCACTCACGTTTGCTCTGTTGTTCCAAGAGAGCTGAGCTAAATATCCTTCCTATCCGCCATCATGCTCCACTTATTTATAATTTTTTTTTTGATATAGTGATCCTTACATTGTTAACTTCTCTGCTATTCCTTTTCTGAGGGTTTCATAGTCTTTATGGGGATCCTTCACATCCTTCATTAGATATAGTCTCAGTTATTTCATCATTTTTGGAACTTTGAATGTAATTGTGTCTTGGCTTTTATTCTCAACTTTACTGTCATTGCATATATGAAGGATAGTGATTTGTGGACATAGGTTTTGAATCCTGAGACACTAGGATATATTGTGATCACTTGTAAGAGATTTATAGTTGAGTCCCTGTGCTTTTCCAGGAATAAGATCATGTCATCCACAAAGAGTAAACGTTTGACCTCCTCTGGCCCCCTTTGAATACTCTTGGTATCCTTATCTTGCTTGACTGTGATGTGTAGGACACCCAGCACTATGTTGAATAGCAATGGTGATAGTGGGCATCCTGTGTATTTCCAATTGTAAGTATAAATGCTTTCACTTTTACTCCATTCTCTGTTATATTGGCTGTGAATTTGTTGTAGATGACCTCTGTTATTTAAAAAAATGTCCCATCTAAGCCTATTTTCTTAAGTATTCTTATGAAAAAATAATCCTTGATATGGTCAAATGCCTTTTCTGTAGCAATTAAGAGATCAGAATTGTCTTTATTTATTTATTTATTTATTTTTGTGGAGACAGAGTCTCACTCTATTGCCCTCGGTAGAGTGCTATGGAGTCACAGCTCACAGCAACCTCCAGCTCTTGGGCTTAAGCAATTCTCCTGCCTCAGCCTCCCAAGTAGCTAGGACTACAGGCACTTGCCACAATGCCTGGCTAATTTTTGATGCAGTTTGGCCGGGGCTGGGTTTGAACCCAAAGCCCTCGGTATATGGCATTGGTGCCCTACTCACTGAGCCACAGGCGCCGCCCTGTCTTTAATTTTTATTTTATTTTATGTTGTAAATTATATTTATGGATTTATGTATGTTGAACCAATCTTGCTTTCCTCGGATAATACCCAATTAATTATGATATATAGTATTTTATTTTGTCATTGTATACTATTGACTAGGATCTTATTGAATATTTTTGCATCAATATTTATTAATGATATTCGTCTATAGTTTTTCTTATTTTGTTGGGTCCTTCACTGGTCTTGGGATCAAATGGTACTTGCTTCATAGAATGTGTTGTGGAGCATGATGAAATCCCAAAACCAGAGATGTTAGCGTGGATGTGGAGAAAAGGGAACACTTCTACATTGCTGGTGGGAATGCAAACTAATACATCCGTTTTGGAAAGACGTTTGGAGAATACTCAGAGATCTAAAAATAGACTTGCCTTTTGACCCTATAATTCCTTTACTTGG